>JASDQU010754481.1:7865-36848 GCA_032191745.1 Picea mariana | reverse complement strand
CAAGGGAATCATATCAATCAATTACTTGACATCAACCAATGACATCAATCAAACCAAACCATTTACATCAATGACATATGATCCAACAATCTCCCAAGTAATCAAACCATTGGCATCAATGACAAACCATTGGCATCAATGACAAACCATTGGAATCAATGACAACATGATCCAATAGGTTGGATGTTGGTGTTCGGCTTTCACCTACTGACAATCTTGACACTTAGCTAAGTATTATGTTGTTTCTCCCTTCATGTTAGGCCAGTAAAATAAATTCCTTAGTGTTGTTACCATTTTATGGTATCCCGGATGACTAGAATATGGTTTCTTGTGTACTTCGTCCAAAACCGTTAACTTTAATTCCACCGAATCTGGTGTATATATTCTTTTTTTAAATCATAGTATACCATTTATGTCCAAACTCATATCTGTTTTGTCTGAACTTTCTGTATTATTTCATAATTCTACCACTGTTTAGTGTAATTCTTATCGTTATTAACTGCAACCTTTATCCTCTATTCAAGATTGCTTTTTTCCCTGCTAATGTTTATTTCAAATAGCCCATTAACTCTTCTGCTTAAGGCATGAACCACCTTGTTCTCCTTACCCTTGATATGTCTTACCTCAAAGTCAAATTCGCTCAAGAAGGATAGCCATATTTCTTGCCTTGTATTAAGGTCTGGTTGACTAAACAAAAATTTCACACCGTTGTTATCCATCAATAATAGAAATTTTGTGCCCATTATGTAGTGTCGCCACATCTTTAGGGTGTGTGCTACTGCTTCCAACTCTAAGTCATGAGTGGCATAGTCTCGTTCTTGCTCCTTTATTTTTCGGGACTCATAACAAATAACATGCCCTTCTTGAGTTAGGACACCACCTAGTCCTTCTTTACTCACGTCCACATAGACTATGAAGTCTTTGTCCGGATCTATTACTTTTAAAATGGGCGCTATCGTTAACAATTCCTTTAACTTATTAAAATTGTCCTGACATTTCTGTGACGAGTTAAACTTAGTTCCATTCTTTTGTAATGATGTGATGGGGTATGCAATCTTGGAAAACCCTTCTATAAATTTGCGGTAATATCCGGTGATTCCCATGAATGATAGGATGTCTGCTACATCCTTAGGAATTGGCTATGCCATGATGGCTCTTATTTTCTTAGGATCGACTACAATACCTTCCTCAGATATTACGTGTCCTAGGTACTGTATTTTCTTTTGATAAAAGTCACAGTTATCAAATTTGGCATACAGTTTGTGTTTTCTTAAACTTTGCAGAACTATCCTTAGGTGCTCTTCATCTTCTTCTTTTTTTTTAGAATACACTAGGATATCATCAATAAATACCAAAACAAACTTGTCCAAGTATTGACTGAAAATATTGTTCATTAAACACATAAATGTTGTTGGCGCGTTAGTGAGTCCAAACGGTATAACAAAAAATTTGTAATGTCTATATCTCATTCAGAATGTTGTTTTACTTATGTCATCATCTTTTATTCTAACCTAGTGATAACTAGATCTTAAATCCAATTTAGAAAAAATATTTTCCCCAGCCACTTGATCGAATAGATCATTGATCCTAGGTAAGGGGTACTTATTTTTAACAGTCATTTTGTTTAATTGTCTGTAATCGGTGCATAATCTCATAGTTCTGTCTTTATTTTTAATAAAAATGATTGGTTTTGTCCATGGTGACACACTCGGTCTGATATATTCTCCATCCAATAGTTCCTATAACTGAATTTTAAATTATGTTAATTCCAGTAACCTCATTCGGTAGGGTGATTTAGATATAGGGACTAAACCAGGTAGTAAGCCCATAGAAAAGTCTATCTCCCTCCTTGGGGGTAATTCAAGTATCTCATCAACAAACACATCTCTAAAATCATGCAAGACGACAAAATCCTCCAAGCTAGGTTTATTTTATTTTTCCAACGGATTTGTTACTTGGATGGCATAAATATGACAACCCTTTCTCATGCATTTCTTAAATTGCATTGCTGAAATCTGTCTAACTGAGATTGGTTTTTGTATACCTTGAATTGTCCTAACAGTGTCATTTTTGTCTTTATACTTGATTGATTTTTCATAACAATCTAACACTTCTTTATTCCTTTCTAACCAATCCATTCCGATAATTATTTCATAAGACCCTTGTTGGGCACCAAATCGGGCTATCTTTTTGCTGCATTTCCATTACACTTTTTGATCTTTTTGCACTTATTTACCTATGTTTACTATGATAAAACTATAAGGTAAATACCCCTGCCTTGTCTATTGGAATATTTTATTAATGAAATAAAGTCGCGGAGTTTTGCCTATTTGTAGCACTAAAATGAATGTTTGACCGCAGCTTTTGGAGAACAGGAACCAAGGCTTCAGCATCCCGTAGTAGATCCGCTATTCACAGCAACGACCAGCCATGAGGCTGTGCAGCTGGAGTCGTATATCCCTGAACCATTCTTGGGCATCTTGTTGATCTTGTCTATCTGTTATTGGTGTCGTTCCAACTAATGTATATTTCTAAGGATACGGTTACCATGTTTTGGGGTAAGAGGTTGTTCTCCCTCTCCAAGTATAAAAGACGGTTTATTCTTGTAACTGGGGGCACCCCCATTGATATTGTAATAACCCTTTTCATATTAATAGAGTATCATATATTTTGTTGTTTTAATCTTCTCTATGACTAACCCAGCCCTAATTAGAGAGATGGGCCTGCTCTTCTGATCTGGTGCTATGTCCTTCAATGTGTATTATTTATTATTTTATGCTTGTTGTTACAGTGTTTCAATTCTTGTGATTGCTTTTCTGAAGTTGTAATTGATCTAGTTTCACATCAATGTTTTGAATCTTAATCGTGAACCCTTGGTCAGAATGGATTGTGCTCTTTCCCCTTCATATACCTTGCACGTTGCCTTGAAAGGATACGCACCCGGATTGATAAATTGATGTAGGAAAAAGGGTGAATAAATCGTTCATACCTGGACCCCAACATTGTGGCGCTGTTGCCGGGGAGGCTAACAAGGTGCAAGACAATGATATGGACAAACCAGAGGGTCAATCTCTTGTCCTAGGGAGAGAACGAGTTTTCTCACTCTGCTTCAGGTCCTGAGCGTAGGTGTTCTTTCTGCTTGCTTTTTTATTTTTGCTTTTCTGTTTTGGGCAACGCTTTTACCCTGGGGAGGGAGGAGTCTTTTGACGCCCTGCTTCAGATTTGGAAAGTATTGGGTCTTCTCGTGGTGTGTGTTTGTTCCTGGTTCTTGTCCTGGGGAGGGAGGAGTCTTTTGACACCCTGCTCCGGGCCCTGAACCTTAGACTCTTGTTTTTTTTAGCTACCTTTCTTTTTGTAAGTTCTTTCGTCTTGGGGAAGGAATGGTCCTTTGACACCTTACTTCAAGACTAAAGCATTGTAGGTTCATGCCAAGACCTTCCATCATACCAACATTTGTATGAAAAAAGAACTGAATAACAGGGGTAGAGGAAGAGTCCCAAAGAGGGGAGGACAAGATTTGGGAAGAAAGACCTACATCCAATAGATTATAGAAAAGGGTGAATCAGAAACATCCTCTCACGCAGAGGTAAGGTCACTCTAACCTGGATAAGGAAATTTTAAAAATTATCCTCCTCCGATCTTTTCGTGAGGACTCAATGGAACTATTGAACATTGTGGGAAAGCGAGACATCTCTAAGGAAAGCTTCGAAGGTATTTGTGAACTATGCATTCAGTGCTCAAGGGGGCTTGCAAGAAACAAATAAGGGATTTGCTCAGCAAAAGGGTCTGGCAGAGGTATTACGAAAGAAGAAATCAAAAAACTACTAGAAAATTTGAGGACGGATATCCTCAGCACCCTGTCGGCACAGATGGTTACGCTGCAAGTAAAACAGAAGTAGCTAGAATTGGACAGGACCATGGCAATATTCTGCCTGAAGTGTAGAAAGAAGCATCTAGAGAGGGAATGTACACTAAACTCCATAGAGGAATGTGCAATCTATGAGATAAATCATGCAACAAGCTCATGCCCCTCCCTACTAGGCCTGAAAATAGTATTTCAAGGGATGGGGAAAGACATGGAGCAATTGTACCTCATGGGGTCTAGAAAGACATGGAAACCTCAACCACCGATGGGAAATCAAGGTATGTACTCAGATCCATCTTAGTATTTCAATAATTCTAATATGAATCCTCAGTCCATGCCCTATCCTTCCATGTGGCCACAATACCAATTTCCACCTTGGCAGTAGTGGAACCCTCAAGCCATTTCGAGCTCCCTATGGGTTCCAACTTGGTGAGGATTCCCTCCTGGGTAGTTTCCTCAGCCGATGCCACAAAAACAACTCCAAATTCCCTCTAATGTGACTCCGGGTAATCAACCTGCCCGTCCTTAGCTTCCAATCCAACCCAATCTGAATTGTAACAATAAGGGAGCTCATCAAGCTGACATTCTTAACCTGCCTTCATGTAGCATTTCCACTACAGAGTTGTATGAAATGAATCTACGATTAGGGAAGACAGTTAATGTTCAACCTCCTCCAGTTACCATTGAACAACTCGATAGTGAAGGTAAGGAATTAGAACCAATTAATAAAGAGCCAAAACAAACTGATAGAAACCAGGCACCTCCTGTAAAACAACATCAATATGAACCACCTTACCTAGAGATATTAACTTTGAGTAAATCAAGCCCTCAAGATGAATTTGATTTATTAGGAGAACTGCAGAACTTATTTGTTAAAATTCCCTTGTTACAAGCTATGAAGGATGTGCCAATATATGCAAAGACTCTTAGGGAATACTATTCAAAGAAACCTGCAAAGAAATCCAAAGACCCCCTTACCATTCATGTTATGGGAAAATTATCAAATTTCATGATGGGAAAGTCAATGCCTGAAAAATATGGAGATCGAGGGAACCCAATTCTGACAGTAGAAATTAATGGGGTACAGATTTTGAATGTGCTGGTAGACTTGGGTGTTGCCATCAATGTTATCACCACTGAAACCATGCATGCATTAGGTCTTCGTAACTTGAAACATACACCTACAGTATTGGAATTGGCAGACCGATCTACAGTCAAACCTATAGGAAAGTTGGAAGATGTAACAATTTCAGTGGATTCATGGCACTATCCCATAGATTTCTTGGTCTTACAGATGCAATCTTTGGTAGGCGGCCAACCTTTGATTTTGGGTAGACCATGGCTGACTACTGCAGATGCTTACATTGGGTGTCAATCAAGGCACATGGTTATTTCAAATGGGCACACCATTAAGAACTTAGTGTTATACCCACCTGCAAAGCCAAACCCATCCATAAAACCAGCAGATGGCAAGAAAAATTTATCTAGGAAAGAGCCCGAAATGGAAAACGAGGAATTGAGACCAGTCCTCACTATTGGACAATCCCTTCAGTTGAAAATGGAATTGGAAGATGATGTAATCACCTACTTTATGGATGATCCTTGCTCTATTTCTGAAACAAATCAACAATTCCTATAATCTATCCTAAGTTGTGAGACTTAGGAAACAATTGAAACAATAGAAGGATTAGAGGAACTACCTGTTGATGCACCCAGTGAAAGTGTCCCAGTGGAACTAGAACCAGGAAAAACCTTGAATATTAATCCAACCCTGTCAGAATCCTAGAAGAAGCAACTCGTGGATGTCCTTCGGAAACATAAAGAAGACTTTGCCTGGAATTATACAGATATGAAGGGGATTCCTGCTAAGTTATGTACCCATGATATATACATCAAGGAAGATTGTCGTCTTGTGAGACAACCTCAGAGAAGGATGAACCCCGCATTGAAAAATGTTGTGAAAGAAGAACTTCATAAATTACTAGACGTAGGTTTTATTTACCCCATCTCAGATAGCCAATGGGTCTCCCCATTAGTAATGATCCCCAAGAAAAATGGTAAATGGTGGATATGCGTGGATTATCGAGAATTAAATAAGGCAACGCAGAAAGATCATTTTCCTTTGCCATTTATTGATCAAATTTTGGACACATTGGATGGAATTTTTTTTTTTCTTTTCTAGATGTGTTTAGTGGGTATAACTAGATATAGATAGCTCTTGAAGATCAGGACAAAACCACTTTCACATACCCCTGGGGAACATTTTCATACCGGGTCCTTCTTTTTGGCCTGTGTAATGCTCCTGTAACGTTCCAAAGGGAAATTTTGGGAATCTTCTCTGATTTGATAGATGATAGTGTTGAAATTTACATGGATGACTTTACTCCATATGGGGATTCATTTCTTGAAGGGCTGAAAAAATTATAAAAAGTTATCAAAAGGTGTATACAAGCGCGTGTCTCTCTGAGTACGGTAAAATGCCATATGATGATGGAGGAGGGAATTGTTCTGGGACATCTTTTCTCAGTTGAAGGAATCTAGATGGACCCCGCAAAGACAAAGGTAATTCAACATTTCTCGACACCCAAAATGCCCACACAGGTATGCAGCTTTATTGGTTGTGCTGGTTATTAGAGGCGTTTTATAGAAAATTTTGCTAAAGTAGCACATCCACTTTTTCAATTGCTAACAAAAGATTTAGATTTTGTGTGGATAGATGATTGTGATGCAACCTTTACGATAATTAAGGAATTAGTCTATAGCGCACTGATCCTTAGAGGTATGGACTGGGCATTACCTTTCCATATTCATACTGATGCTTCACAAAGAATGATTGGTGCAGTATTAGGACAAAAAGAGGACAAAGTACCATACGCAATTTACTATGTTAGTAAGAATTTGGCTCCTGCTGAATTAAACTACACCATGACTGAGAAAGAGTTCCTTGCTATCATTTACGCCATCAACAAATTTCGGCACTACATTACCGGGTATCCTACTTTTGTGCATATTGATCATGTAGCTATCAGGTATTTAATGAATAAACCTATTATCCCTGGTCATATTACAAGATGGATTTTTCTACTACAGGAATTTGATATTACTATAGCAGATAAACCAGGGAAGGACCATGTGGTTGCAGATTTCTTATCTAGGATAGAACATAATGGCAAGAATACACCAATTGAAGATAATTTTCCAGATGAATATCTTTTTGCAGTATCTGCTAACACTTCGTGGTATGCAGATATTCCTAATTATCTTGCTATAGGGAAGGTGCCTCATCATCTGTCATATAAGGAGAAAAGGAATATTATTCACCAGAATACCCGATATTCATGGATGGTAGGATATCTCTTTCATACAGGGGTTGACCAACAGATTCGACATTGTGTGGCAAAAGATGATATCTATGAGATACTGAAGGCAACACATGATGGACCCTGTGGAGAAAATTTTGCAGATAAAAGAACAGGTCACAAAGTGCTGCAAACGGGATATTACTGGCCCTCCATCTTTCGTGATGCTCGGGATTATATCCGAAGGTGTGATAGCTGCCAACGAATGGGACAACTTGGGAAAGCAGATGAAATGCCTCTACAACCACAGATAGTCCTTGAACTATTTGAGAAATGGGCCATTGATTTTGTTGGACCCTTCAACCCACCTTCTCATAAGAAATATTACATCCTGGTCTGCACTAATTATGTAACTAAATGGGTGGAAGCCAGAGCGGTCACAAGAGAAATGGAGCAAGTAGTGGCAGACTTTATTTTTGAAGAAATCTTTGCCTGATATGGTACTCCAAGGGAAATTGTATTGGATGGAGGATCACAGTTCACATCTCACATGATAGAAAACATGATGTAGAAATATGGGGTCAAACATAGAGTGACAACCCCCTATCACCCCCAGGCAAACAGACAAGTAGAAATCACAAACAAGGTATTGGAAAATATCTTGACAAAGATAGTAGCAAGTCATCGCCGGGACTGGGCACAGAAACTTCCAGAAGCTTTATGGGCATACAAAACAACATGGCGGAACACAACTGGGTTTTCTCCATTTGAATTAGTCTATGGGAAATTCCCCTTGTTTTCGGTGGAATTCGAGATTAGTACACTCAGAATAGCTCTAGAAGTAGGCCTAGACCTATCAGAAGCACATAAACACCGACTGGAATAGCTGAATGAGTTGGAAGAGATTCAGTCAGTAGCTCTCCAGAAGACCATTGTTGTTCAACAACAGAGAATGAAATGGCATGATAAATTTATCAAAAGTAAGGTGTTTCATGTGGGAGATTGGGCATTACTTTACGACTCCCGATTTAAGGACTTCAAAGGAAAGCTTTGCACTCACTGGATGGGGCCATATCAAGTAGACACAGTGTTCGACAATGGAATAGTTAGATTAATTACAATAGATGAGAATCATACCTCGTTCTTAGTAAACAGACACCGTCTAAAACTATACCACCATCCAACCGCTAGAAATGCCTTTGTCAAACACCTTTCTGATTCATCTGATTTAATGGTTGTTGGAATGAAGGACACTCTCACTCTGTATTAAAATATATATATATAAAATAAAAATAAAAAAAATAATATATATATATATATATATATAATAAAAAATAAAAAAGATTTCTTACTTGTTGTATTTTGCAGGAATAACAAAGAAATATGGCTATGAGAAATGTAACACTCGGCGTTGTTACTCCATGAGTTCTGCTATAAATATGTTGCTATTACTCCATTGGTGTGTGCTGTTACTTCGCCAATGTTGTTACTCTGCAACTGTTGTTACTCCGCCGGTGACGTTACTCCGCAACTGCTGTTACTCCACTGGTGTTGTTACTTCGTAACTGTCGTTACTCCATCGATGTTGTTACTTAGCAACTATTGTTACTCCGCTGATGCCATTACTCTGCAACTGTTGTTACTTCGTCGGTGTCGTTACTCTGTAACTGTTGTTACTCCGTCGGTACTGTTACTTTGTAATTGTCGTTACTCCGCCGATACTATTACTCTGCAACTGTTGTTACTATTCTGGTGTCATTACTCCGTAACTGTCGCTACTCCGTCGTCATCGTTACTCCATCGTTGTTGTTACTCACTGTTGTTGTTACTCCTTGCTGATGTTATGCCCTGTTGCCATTACTTTGTTAGACATTTTGTTGTTACTCCACCATAAGGTAGGTCCCCAAGTATGTCTCCGCTGATTTTTATGGATTTAATTAAAATATTCCAAAAAGACATCAAAACATGTTGTGGATGGCCGTAATTAAGTTTGGGGGTAATCGTCATAATAAATGATGGTGTACCATGAAAAAGCATTCATGACACACGACCCTCACCAAACAAAATCCAATGATTTCGGTACTTCATAATCATAACTTTGATGTGTTGGAATGCGTATTTGTACGAGCAGAGTCATAATCAGTCACCTCCCCAACACGCTGCATTAAATCTCTAAAATATCCAACAATACTACCATAATCTGTCATCATTTTCAAATGTACCAGTACTGTTTCATCCGTTGTCCCAAAAAGAGACCATGACGTTATTTCAGTTGCCAACGGTTTGGAGCCTTGTCATTTTCCGCTACCAGCTAACTGCATTCATTGTGCTGACCCTGACTCTACAGCAATGGGTGGACGATCTGTGCGGCATGTGCTTGAATATACGATGAGAATTCAAAACAATCAGGAGGTATGGAAGGTCTTTGAGAACACAGGCTGTAATGTTTACTTCGACAGGTTGAGAGGGTTGAACGAAGAAATTGCAGTAGAATTTGCACTCAACTTGGGAGAAGAAATCTCTCGGGTCCATGAAATTGAAATCCCTGTGATAGAGGAAGCCATTGCAGAAGTCACTGGGCTCCCTCAAAATGGACAACGATGGTTTTCAAGAAATATTGCCCTTCTGGTGTTTCTCGAAGCCTTTTTACAGGCAAGAGAAAGTATCGTGCAGAAGGGTTGAGGATACGACTGAAACTCACTACCACATCCATGGGGAGGAGTAGTAGAGTTTGTCATAAGATATATGAATTGTGAAGGGAGATACTCCACCATATTCAAACACCATCTCCGAATACTATCTCACTTGTGATTCCCCCAAGCAAAGGCTTTCTCACTGAATGTCCCTTATTTCTTATTGAGAAGCCTTCACCTAATGGCACATTCGACTCAGGAGTCACAACAGGTATTGGCAGTCATCACCCACCATGGGCTGGTTTAGCTGTTAGTAATGAATGCCATCAGACGAATCTCGATCCCTTGGGAACTATTTTGGGATTCCATAGAGGAAGAAGTAGCAGTTGTTGTGGCTGCTAGGGAAGATGAACCAAAATCCACGGAGGAGGAAAATGTAGGAGAAGATGATTATGTTGACCACGAGGAACCGAAAGAGATGGAGATGGAAGATGAAGAATTTGAAGAAGAGGTTGCTCCCCAAGAGCAAGACGAAACCATGGAACCAATGGAAGATGCAGGAGTTGACACAGAAAGGCCCACTAGTACCATGGCCGAGGTTGTCGCACAAGAACCAGCCTCGCCTATGGAACTAGTAGAGCAATTTGATAGTATGATAACCATAGAGGTAGGGCCACAACAAGCAAGAGTGGGTGAATTGATCGATATTGTTACCGAGGGTACCCCATAAGAACCTCCTTCCACCATGGAGCCGATGGAGGAGGATAACCTGAATAAAGAAGAGGTCATGACCACCCCGACCATAAAACCCATGGAAGAGGAGGAACGAGGACAAGAAGGGCTTGGAGCTAGGGAATCCATGGAATCCGTGGAGGAAGTACTGGGAGAACTAGGGTGTGAGGTTGGCGCTTACCCACAAGAACCAACGTCAACCTCAGGACCGAACATTGAAGATCTCTGCCAGTTCTCATTTTTCTCCTCTATCCCAAGAGGAGCAAGGCTAACTCGTTCCCCTCAATGCATAGAAAAATATCTCTCCATTCCTCCAGCTTTGATGTTATCACAAAGGCCACAACTATGTGGGGTGGATTCTACTCAGGTGACAGGCACTTTGGAGATTGAAAAGAGAAAAGAGGTAGAGGTCCCTAAGGCTAGGGAAATAGGAAGGTTCCAAGAGACACATTAGCAGGAGAGAATCTCGCAAAGGCACCACTGGTCGCGGTGAGCACGCAATAGGAGGAAGTAGCCATTGGTAAAGAGGAGGGACCAAGCGAAGCAGTCTCGATGAATGATCCAATGGAAAATCCAGGCGAGAAGGTCGTGAACGAAGAAATAATCGAAGAAAAATGGGCAGTGGAGGAAAACTCAACAGTCGGCACAACATAAGCTGTCTCGAGGGATTTACCTCCAGCTGCTGAAACTGAGGAAGTTTTGGTTAAGTAGGAATGGGTAGAGCTGTGTGAACAACGAAGACTCCCAGTCAAACAAAAATATTAGCTACAATTTAAAGAGACAATGCAGCTTAAGATGGAGGTCAGGAAACTAAGGAATCAGGTACACAAAATGTAGAAGCGGTTGAAGAAATACAAGTAGCAAGATAGAAAGTCCAAGGCCATAGGAGTAGAAGCAGAGAGTAAGACAGACCAGGTAGCCACAACCTCTATTGCTACTCAAAAAGACTCAGTCGAGCGATTGTTTGAAGACCATGAGTATGCCTTAACGGCCGAAGTGATGACTTGGAAATCTACTATGACTCAGTATCAAAATGAGGTCATAAGAACTTAGGATTGAGCCTCCACAACCATTTTTGAATATGTGGAGCGTATAGACATCATGAGATTAAGGCATGCGAAGCAGCATCTCAAGATGGAGCAGCTAGAAAGCAAGGGGCAGAGCTGAAAACTGATAAGGAGTAGATGTTTAATTTGGCGCAAGAGGTGATGGCATGTCGCCCCCTCACTTCTTATTATTCTTTATTCTTACATGAACATTTTCTTTTATTTTGCATGGAGATCATAAAAAACGAGATTAGTTATGAAATAGAATATGGTGTGCAATTCCTCCAAATAATGAGGAACCACGACGTGCCAACTCAAAATTTGATGTGTGAGTGTTACCTGCATGGGTATCTGCTATGCCTAGACAAAGAATTCAACCCAGTCCCATATGTGGGGGACATTCATTTAAGGGTCGTCACCTCTAAAACTTTCAATCAGATCAACTAGCAAAAGGATTTTAACACATTTGAATCCAATCAGGTTACAAATCCATTTATAGTAAGAGGAGAACATGAGAGGTCAACCACCATGTTCACTAAACACAAAACCTTTTTGGGAATTGAGGGGAATAGAGACAGAGTGTTGAGGACACAAAATTGGTGCCTTGATCTTTTTGTCAAGCAATTAGTCACATTTCAAGATGAGGCCCTTGATTGCTATCAAAAAAGGTGGATGATGTCACCTACAGCTGTCTGGAACAGGGAACCTTTTGGGGCACCAAATTTTGCACATGTTCTCCCCATAGTGCCTAGATATGTGGCATGTGTCTAAGCATGTGAGGTTCGATGGATGGGAATTAGGTTTCAGTTTCCCATTATTTGGTTTCCAGTAGAAAATTACACTCCAGCGTATAATGTTTCGGAAGATTGGTGGAAATAAGTCCTCCTTTCATATGGTTTTAAAGTTCCAAGGATAGAGATGGCCAAAGAATATGATCTCGCCCATTTTCAAGAAGCCAACAGTCTACGAAATCCAGACCTGTGGAGGCAGTGAACTGCATGAGGGCATGCAAAAGGCCAGTTGGGCGGAGATGTTGGGAACCAAATCAGGCTATCTTTCTGCTGCATTTCCATTACCCTTTTTGACCTTTTTGCACTTATTTACCTATGTTTACTATGCTAAACCTGTAAGGTAAATACCCCTGCCTTGTCTATTGGAATATTTTATTAATGAAATAAATTCACGTAGTTTTGCCTATTCGTAGCACTAAAATGAATGTTTGACCGTAGATTCTGGAGAACAGGAACAAAGGCTTCAGCATCCCACAATAGATCGACTATTCACAGCAATGACCAGCCATAAGGAGGTCACGCAACTGGAGTCGCAGATCCCTGAACCATTCTTGGGCATCTTGTTGATCTTGTCTATCTGGTATTGGTTTCGTTCCAACTAATGTATATTTATGAGGATATGGTTACCATGTTTTGGGGAAAGAGGTTGTTCTCCCTCTCCATGTATAAAAGACAGTTTATTCTTGTAACTGGGGATGCCCCCATTGATATTGTAATAACCCTTTTCATATTAATAGAGTATCATATATTTTGTTGTTTTAATCTTCGTTGTGACTAACGCAGCCCTGATCAGAGAGCTGGGCCCACTCTTTTGATCCGGTGTTGTGTCCTTCTGTGTGTATTATTTATTAGTTTATGCTTGTTGTTATAGTGTTTTAATTCTTGTGATTGCTTTTCTGAACTTGTAATTGATCTAGTTTCACAGCAATGTTTTGAATCTTAATCGTGAGCCCTTTGTCAGAACAGATTGTGCTCTTGCCCCTGCATATACCTTATGCGTTGCCTTGAAAGGATACACACCCGGATTGATAAATTAATGTAGGAAAAAGGGTGAATAAATCGTTCATACTTGGACCCCAACAACCCTAATGGTAGAATGTTCAGATTTGTCTTTGTGTTTTGGCCACCTAAACTAAACTAACAATCATAAATAAAACCATATACTTTTCATTTTGTTCTTGTTGCTAGTTGTACCAGCCAAGATTTTGCATGTCTTGTTTTCTTAATTTTATTTGAATCCACTACACTAGGAGTGATGTAACTTAACGTAGCTCCTAGATCGATTAAAACATAAATATAAGTATTGTTAATCTTACCTTCAATTTCCACTATAGTGAATTGGTGGTCAACTTGTCGGCCATCCACGGGTTCATTGATTTGATGTAAGACTTTGCCCACATCTCCCACTATAAAGGCTTCCTGTAGGTTGTGAACCATAGTTCTGGCTGCTGAAGTCAAACGTGGACAGTTCCTCCTTAGGTGAGGTTCTCCACATTCCCATCATTTTAACAGTTCATGGGGGCTGTCCCCAAACTTCTTTGTTCCCAGATTTACTGGTTTACCACCTCCTTGGGTGTTCTAATTGTTGGAGTGAAAATATTTCCTTCAAAAACTCTTTGCTACGTTCCGAAAAGGAGCTAGCTGATATCCCTTCTTCCACTAGTTCATTCGGTCTTGTTTCTTGTCTTTCCAAGCCTTGGGAAATTCTGACCGCTGTTTTTATTGGTCGTAACACATTTGGGATTTCCTGAAAACTTTGCTCAAGGACTTGGATTATCAAATTCGATTATGTCCTTATAGGACCCTGGTAAATAGCTTAGGAATCGCTGGATTTTCACTTTTTTCTCCCGGATATAAGGTACAAACCTTAGTAATTCCAAGAATTTGTTTATCATATCATCCATATCCATTTGACAGAGTCACAGCTCATAAAATTCTTTGGTTTTTCTTTCATAGTAACTTCCACATAGATATTGTTTCTTAAAGAATTTCTTAAAGTCTCACCATTCCATCTATTTTTCCTTTAGGACCTTGGCCAACTTCAGATCTTTCCACCATATGCTTGATTTTCCCTTCAAGTGATAGATTTCCATTCAGACCTTCAAATTGTTGGAATATAACATACACATCTATCAAGCACATTTAACATCCAAATTTAACATGGCCTAACAATATACACATCAAAATCAACATATTAATTAAGTACACCAAGATGATCAATAGAGAAAAGAAAACCATATATATATATATATATATATATATATATATATATATATATATCATGGAAAAATCAAATAAATTCTATAACATATATGGTCTAGTCGATGGCATAATATGCATATCTACAATTGTAATGAAGCCATGGTCTATAGTGGAAGATGATGGATGATGAATAGGTCATGCATGCTTGTCTAGGTCAGGTGAAAGAGGAGGATGAGGAATAGATCTGACATGCTCATCTAGGTGAGGTGAAAGAGGAGGATGAGGAATAGGTATGGCATGCTCATCTAGGTGAGGTGAAAGAGGAGGATGAGGAATATGTCTGACATGGTCATCTAGGTGAGGTGAAAGAAGAGGAGGAGGAATGTGTGTGCCTTCTCATGATCTAGGTGAGGTGAAGGAGTAGGAGGAGGATGTAGAGAAGGATGATCAAGGCCACCCTCATCAATTGATGGGGTACTAGATGAATGAGTCATACTGGAAGAAGAGTTGTGCCTATGATAAGGATTCCTCCTCGATGGTAGTAGCCTAACAAATCCGATGATATGACACATAAGAGGCATAAAATCACACGAGATCTCCCTTCAAAGGTCCAAGAGCATAGTATATTCCCTGATGTATTGGATCAGGGTAGGGAATAACTCCACCTCAGTCAAAAGTTCAAAGATTCAATCGCCCAACTCCAACCTAAATTTGGTATCTGGCCAATGGTGCATGCCACCAAGTATAGTCACCCGAGGACCCTAACCCCCCATGGCCTCAAGCATCATCTCCTCATTGTCATCTGTTGGGGAAGGAGGAACGTCCCCAATGAAAGTGCCAATATATACAAAATATATAATATAGAACAATAATTACATAGTTAATTCATTAAACCATATAATAAAACAAGTTCAAGAATGTGTTAGAATTAATTTTATTCTAATTAAGTAAGATAATAGAATGAAACTATATTAATTTTAAAAAAACACGCATAGTACCTCTATCATCTTGTGTCTCATATTGAGGCAAGAGCATCGCTCCACCTCATTATGTGCCAGTCAAATTTTAGGCATGGTGCGCATTAAAGGGAGGAGAGGCACCATCCTCTCATTTTTGCCTCGAGAATCTATAACGTGATCCAGGAAATTAAGGAGGACAAGATGGAATATCCAAATCGTTATTTCGCACAAGCTAGAGATAAGGTCGCCATTAAGTGGTTGACGACAGAATGGATCTACATCCATTTTGGAGCATATATCCATCATTGTAAATTTCCCTTTCGATAATCATTTTGAATGGTGATTTGACACCACTAGTTTAAGCTTGAGGGAAGCTCGTCGAGCCACTCTTGTATAAATATTTGTATTAATGCCAATTAGAAGGTTGGTTAGGTTGTAGGGAGATAAGAACAGAGATCCGAGACTCTGTTGTAGCTCAGATTCCACTATTGTAATTTGGCGTTCTACCATTAATAGAAAATGACAGTTTTTCCTGTTCTACATTTCTATGTAATGGATGTTGTGTTATGAATGTCATTTACATGTTTGTGAATTGTAGATGAATGTTAGAAATCATCTACATGGATAGAGATATAGTTTTTTATCTGCGATTGTGTTGAGTTAATTCTAGTTCTCTATAATAAGTGCAAGGAGTGCATAATAGAGGGAGGAAACTCTGCGAGTCGACACAAGGAGTGCGTGTATGAAATCAGTGGAGTCAGAAGAGAATTTTCTAGGAGGGCATGCCAGATTAATATACAGACTCAGGGAGAAATTTCAAGGAGGTTAAGTACCTTGGATAGAAAGACTATGTGGGAAGAATCACAGTTCAAAGTTACTAAACACTCTGAAATACTCTTCCAAGAGGGAATCGAGCTAGTATGAGCATGCACAGAAGAAACATGGTTGGAGCTATTGGAGAATCCCAAAATTGTTGAACATTCTGGTGAAAGAAGGCTTTGCAAGGAGTGCGTCAACAAAGGAAAGGAGATTCCTTAAACCTTTCCATAAGGCTAAGGGAGAAGCCATTGAAGAACTGAGACAAGCGCAAGGAGTGTGCTTAAGGTTTTGTAAATTCACCTTACAAGCTCAGGAAGCAGAGCGAGAGACTTCCAGGAGGGAAAGAAGAAGTCCACTAAAGGACACAAAGGAACTGGGAAACCTGGAGGTTTTCAAGACGAGAAAAGTCGAAGAAGAGTCTGTGCAGAACTCTGTTAGGAGTGTAGAAAGTCTTCGAGAATGTCCCAAGTCTCGAAATGAGAATTTGCGCTAAGTGTGAAAAGGAGCCGAGGAATTTTTGAAGTCCCGAAGACAATGAATCAATACATTGTAGAGGAGAAGATAGGTGGAAGAACATCGAGAGGTTCAAAATTTAATACTTCGGAAGGTTTTCCAAGAAAAAATGGAAATCTTTGCGAACTCGCGAAAAGCAATTTCAATACAGACCATTTTATCTGGAAGAAGATGTGGCAGAGATCCACGTAATTTGGGGGAGGAACCCTTCAGAGAAAATTCAAAAGGAGAACACCCGAAGTGTTGGGTAGCAAATTATTCCTATCCATCCATAGAGGTAGGACATGTGGAAAAGGATAATCACATCACTGATTCACAAATTAGAAGGAGAAGCAGAGTCTGGAGAGGAGAGGACTCATGAAGTCCGAAATCGTGAATTTTATCACAACCCTTGATCGTAAGAAGAGTGTGGACCGCAGATCTATTCCTAGAGATTTCGCTAATTCGGGGATCATGGAAAAGGAGAAAGCAACTCACAAAATTTCCATAGAACAGGATCAAAAAGGGAGCTAGCCCACAGTCATAGTCCGTGGTCATGCTAAGGAGGAAGCCTAGCATGGGGAGCTAGTAGAGTTAGTGTTGAGGCTGAAAAGTGCTAAGGAGAGGGTCCAATGGTGTTACATAAGCACACCGAGAAGGTAAAGGGCCTGTGTCAAGTTAAATGGGTTCCATCAGGATCTCGATGAACCATTTGGTTTGACAACTTAAACGATACTAGACTGAGAGGTCGAGAAACCCTTTGGAGGGAAGGGGATTTGCGCCAGCGTGGTAGCAGAGCTTGATTTATCCTATAGGCAATAGGTGAAGGATGATACAAAGGATATAGTCTGATACCATAGTGGTATTAGAAGGGAGTTTTCATCTATATATTTCAGGCAAAGGGGAAGCTAGAGATGCTCTCATTTGTAGAGTGAACAAAAGAATTGCCAGGAGGCCAGGTGGAGGGTGAATATGGCCATTGACGGTCATAAACATGGTTGAGGAGAAGTCCAATCGCATAATATCAAAGTGGATATGGACAAGGAGCTTAGTGCAATCCGATCACAGATGGAGAAACTTGCATTGAAGATGTAGTGGGAGGAAAAGGTACACTAGAGGTATGAATGGCCTTTGAAGAGAACAACCAGATGGCCTATTCAGAAGTTGTTGACTGGAAGGTAGCAATAGATGTGAAGAAGGTGGTTGAGGCATGATGAAAATCTCAGTGACGAGGGAAATAGATCTGTAAAGAGTCTCATAGATTTCCAGGTGGGCAATGAGAAGGGACCAGTGGATCTCATAACCTGCCAGGTGGGCAGAGAAGACATCCCAGATTGCCAGGCGGGCAAGGAAAAAGAGATGAGCTCAACAGAGATTTCAAGTGAGAGGATGTTGATAGATGAAGAGGAGGAAGAAGGAAGACCTCACTCAGATGGATATTCAAGTGGAAATGTGAACCATGTGAATGAAGACAATTAGAAGTTGAGAACTTCCACCATCGAATAAAAGGATCAGGGGAGTATTCTGATCATTGGAGGAGTCGAGATATTCCTACCAATCAACCAAGGAGAGGCTAGCATATATATTGATAATGCGACAAAAGGACAATGAGTTGAGACTGTCATGGAGGAGGAGGAACAACTACTGATGTCTCTCCCAACAGAAGGAGAGTGCCCAGTTGAGTTACTTACTCAGTGGAAATTGAAGATGAGGATTGGTTAGATAGTCCAGAACTAGAAGGTGGATCCAAAAAGATAGCCATGCAAGAGGAGAGACACCAACATAAGGATAAGTTGGTGGAAGCTGGAACAGAACCAGTCGGGGAACTGAGAGGGGTCAATCTGTCAGAGGATGTAGCTGAATGAAAGTTCATTATTGAGACACGAGAACTGGAGGATGTAGCAGAGTGGCAAGTCAAGGCCACAAGAGATGGAGAAGATGACTTGGGAAATCAACATGATTTTTCCATGAACAAGGAAGGAATGAAAAAAGCTAGTCTGTAGAAGGAAAGTCAATTGATATAGCAGTTGGACGAAATAGTCGAAGAGATAAGTGGCGCAGACCCCAACCCTCAGGTCAAAATCCACTCAGGATCATTCTAAATTCTCCTTAAGCTGAAGCGGCTTCTTTGGCTCCCTGCTGAAACCTTTAACAAATCCGATCCATAGGTCCTTGTGAAAACTTTCCATGAGCAACCAACACCAACGGTGAACCTTACACTTCCATATGACCACGACCTGGTCCTTGCGCAAATGTCTTTCACAACTCACAGATTCGCAAGTCGAATACCTTCGACTTTTCTTCACCAAATGATGATACCCAAGATGTGATGGGGTATGGCTCCTCTTTATTAGCCCCCTCCATGCATAATCATCGGCTAGGGCTAAGCAATAGTCTCACTCGCAACTTGCGAGTTTATGAGTTGGAAGGTTGAACCTTCGAGCCCCTCTTTTACGAAACTCTGAGGTGCTAAATTCATAGAAGGTTTGACTCCTTCAGTGCTTCTCGGAACTCGCAACTTCGTGACTTGAGTTGTTGAGCCTTTATGCTCCTTTCTTACGAGAACCTTAAGCATGAAAAGTCAACAGGGTCTTGACTCCCTTTTCAAATGACATGTTCCCACCACCTGTCACCACTTCTTCCTCTCTTCAGGCGTCTTATCATCATGGCATCTGTAAACCATGCGGTTCCCACCAAGCGGACGTGCCACGTGTTGCACGATCCCTCCCAACTCGCAAGCTCATGAATTATGAAGTCGAAAGGAAGTTCCTCCAAACACCGAACCTCTGATACGCTATGTATCAAGACACCAGATCTCATGTATCTCCTTCCTCCTTGATCAACTATTCAGATTTCATCACGTTCTTGCGACTTGGGATTTTGTAGAGAAAAGGCCTCTCCCTCCCAGATCACGATACCCGAATTCACGAGATAATCTTGATCCCTACCACCTGTCCTCCAGAATGGATGGTCCCAATTCCTTCGGGACTTTGCAAGTTGTGAATTCAAAAGAATTCTCTGTTCCTCTCTCCAATGCCTGAATCCCCAAAATACAAGGATCTCGTAACACACGTTCTCCGCAGATGAATGGCTCTGATGTGTTCATAACTTCCTAAGTCGAGACTTCCTATCTCGTGACTCTTCCTCTTCTCATACAAGGATTAAACCTTGTGAAGCTCCTCCCAGATCTAATGGTTGTTGGCTATCTATGCAAGATCTAATGGCCCAGATCTGTTACTCCCTTGTGCGCTCTTTTGTTGCTGCCTGGACACAAATCCAACGGTCTAGATCTCTTCCAGTGCCTGAATCGATGGCAACCATAGGTCCTTCCTGAGATTTTCTCTTCTTACTTACTTGGAAGATTTATAAGTATTGAAGGTCTCGGCCTTCGTTCTCTTCTGCGAAGCCAGTCTCCTTGGATCTCACCTGTATTTGAAGGACATTGTCCCTCCTAAGCTTCGTCGAACTCTAAACCCTCCAAAGGGTTTCTCTACCTCTACGCTCCTTGCAGCTGTTTCTTTGTGCACAAAGGGTACTCTTCCCCCTGAGCTTTGTCCTACTCGAATACTTAAAGGATTCTTTTACCTCTGCACTCCTTGCAAGGTCCCTGCACACATGAAGGTGCTATCCATCCTAAGCTTCTCTGTTGCTCAGACCTCTAAGGGACTTAACCGTTTTCTCTCCCTCAGATGGAGATTTGGTGCCCCTCTAGCAACCACTTACTCAAGAAACTCCTTGTTGAGCCTACAGGTGTTCATTAACCCTATGAAGGTCCTCCTGTGACACTTCTCGTGTTCTAGAGCTCAAAAGAGTTCTTCCTGTGCACTCCTTGCACTAGCTTGATTCCCTCCTAGCAAAGCTTCTACAGAACCTCAGACATTATGTCTTCTCACTGAACTCAAAATAGAGTTCTCCTCCTCAATGCAACCAGTGCATCTTCTCAATGCCCACCTGGTAGAACTCTCATAGAATCCTTAGTGATTCTGGTTTCCCTTTGAATTCATAGTAGAGTTCTTCTGTGCACTATCTGCACCTACTCGATTCCCTCCTATAAGAGTTCTACAGAATCCCTCAGTGATTATTTCTTCTACTGTGTCCTCCTATGCACAGTCCCTCCTCCAAGGTGTTCAACAACCTTGAGGTGTCTCCTTGAGCCAATGACTTTAGCTGGTGCACCCTCCTGGCACGTCCTTGCCCAAATTATGCAGAATTCAGTAGTGCATCTATGCACTGGCTTTCAGAACCCACATCGTTCTGTGACACCCTCTTGGCATGAAGCCTCAAAGATCCCCAAACCTGAAGTGAAAGAACCCATAGATAGAAGAACCTATCTGTCCCTGCAAATGAACATCTATAGCATATAAAGAACACATAAAGACACACAGAACACATGCAGTAAATCTACTCTTTATATTAATATGAAGTGCCTCCTTTACAAGGTTATCTTGAGCTTAGACTTTGACAGAGTCTCGGCTCCTTTTCTCCTCTCTATTCAACTACTAACATAAGATCCAAGATATTTTGCATTAGGGGGCTCTTCGAGCTCTTCCCTCTATCTCACCTACTCTATTCAATTACATTAATTTTACATTGAGTGGGTTGTCTAGTCTAGTTCGGATCTAGATTTAACCTTACATCCGTTTAAGGCTACTCCTAACTAATGCCTACTCAAAGGCATGGCTCTATGGCTCCACAACCTTACATACATTAATTACATTGAAATCAAATTCAAAATGTGAGAGGACTGGCGCCTCTCTTCCTTGAATGCACACTTTGAATGCACTGAGTATGTTAGATGGCTAGCACATGGATGGCTTGGGAGCGATGCTCCTACATCATACTCCTTTGTTGAGAAAAATTCATGATCTCCTGCTCATGAGCTCCCCAACACAACTATTGAAATCTTTCTGGATCCCAAATAGTCCTCTGGAGCTATTCATCTGCTCCACTTCTCTGTTTTTGTTGCTATTGTTGGTGCTTCCATTGCTACTGTTGTTGTCCCCCTTATTCTTACCTTCCCTTTGCTGGCATCTTCTGCCAATCTGACCATCATCTTTCATATCTTCTCAATCTTCTTGTCCAGCTGCTCCAGTGGCTAGCTTTGTTCAGGCAGCCTCCTCTACTGCAATTCTTCCTCATCAGTGGGTTGATCTACAAGATATCCCATGCCATATTCTCTATCTGTTGTGGCCTTAACTTGCCACTCTGCTGCAAAGTTCATCTATGCAGTCTCACCACTGAACTGTTGTCCAACTTCCTTCTATGGCAGTGCTACTGCTGCCATATCTCTTTGTGTTGGCTCAAGTCCAACTTCTCCTAGCTACTCCTTGGGATGGTATGCTCCTCCTGCATTTGCTTCCAAATTAACTTGTTGGATGTGAATTCTATGCACTATCACCCTTCTCTCTAGGGATTCAATCTGCTCATAAAGATCAACAAAGATCATGTTGTCTGCTTCTTCTTCTGCTGCTGCTGCAAGCTCCAATGCTACAGTCGTCTCTGCTTCATCTTCCTGGCTGAAAAAWTTGAGCAATTCCTCGAAATTCTCATTTCCTTATTTTGCTTGGGCAGCTTTTGATATCTAATCCAACTCTTCTTCTTCATTGACAGTCTCTGCTAGCTGTCTTTCCATTGCTGCTACATCAGCAACACAAACTCTTGCCTTGACTGAGCTACCTGGCAGGAATATTTGAATTCCTCCAATGATCAGAATGTCCTTCTGGTCCTTCTCCTCTGTCAGTTATCCTTGCTGATATGAACTTAGCTCTGAGCTCATCTGCTCTCCCTTGCCCTCCTGGCAATATGGGATTTCTCTGTTGCCTCCATGGCAGTCTATGAGATCCTTGGATCTCATCTTATTGCCCACCTGAAAATTTTAATTTCCAGTCCTTCCCTCTTGGTAGTCTATGAGACCCCACAATGATCTCACCTTATTGCCCTCTTGGGAACATGAAATTTCCCTGCTCTCCTCCTAATAGTCTATGAGATATTGCAACAATCTCATCTCATTGCTCTCCTAGCAATTGGAAATTTCTGTTCTTCCCTCTTGGTAGTCTCTGCACACATGGCAGTCTCTGAGATTTTTCAGCAATCTCAGTTCATCCTCAACATCACTGAGATTCCTCTCAGTCTCTGGTTCACATACCTGAACCATCTTCTTCTCATCATCCCTGAGGCTTTCAGCATGCCTCAACCATCTCTTTAACAACCCTTGCTATCTTCTGGCCACCAATTCCCTGACTGGCCATTTTACTTTCCTCTTCATGGGCCATTCATACACCCAATGTGATCTTGCATCCTGCTACATATGCAATGCAGGTTCCTCCATCGTCACTCTGATCTCAGCGAGCTCTTTATCCATCGCATCTTTGCTTGGCTGTTGACCTTGAATAGCCATTTTCCTGCCTTTTTTCTGTCCTCTTGGCAAACCTGTTGCTTTCACTCTGCAATTGTGAGTGCTTCCATCTTTTCCTTACAGTCCTCCTGACTGTCATTTTGACTATTGCATACCTACGAGCAATCACCATAGAGTCTCAATACTCAGCCTTACTCTAAGACCAAACTGATGTTTATCAAAGTATTCTCTTTCTCCTCTTGCTTCCTCTGCCTACAATATACAAACAGAGTCAAGATCTGATACCACAACTGGCACAGACCCTAACCCTTGGGTCAAGATCCGCTCAGGATCATTCTAAATTCTCCTTAAGCCGAAGCAACTTCTTTGACTCGCTGCTGAAACCTTTAACAAATCCGATCCACAGGTCCTTATGAAAACTTGCCTTGAGCAAGCAACGCCAAGGTTGAACATTACACTTCCATATGACCATGACCTGGTCCTTGTGCAAACGCCTTTCGCAACTCATGCGTTCGCAAGTCGAAGACCTTCAACTTTTCTTCACCAAACGTCGATACCCGAGATGCGATGGGGTATGGCTCCTCCTTGTTAGCACCCTCCACACACAACCGTTGGCTAGGGATAAGCACTAGTATCACTTGCAACTCGTGATTTCATGAGTTGGAAGGTTGAACCTCCGGTCCCTTCTTTTAAGAAACTCCGAGGTGCGAAATTCAGAGAAGGTTCGACTCCTTCAGCGCCTCTCGGAACTTGCAACTTCACGACCTGATTTGTTGAGCCTTTGTGCTCTTTTATTACGAGAACTCGAAACACAAGAACTCAACAGGGTGTTGACTCCCTTTCCAAATGACACGTGTCCACCACCTGTCACCACTTCTTCCTCTCTCTGGGCGTCTTATCATCGCACCACTTGTCAACCATGTGGTTCCCACCAAGAAGATGTGCCATGTGTTGCACGAGCCCTCACAACTCTTGATCTCATGACTTCTGTAGTTGAAAGGAAGTTCCTCCAAACCCTGAACCTCCAATACGCGATGTATCGAGACACCAGATCTCATGACTCTCCTTCCTTCTCTATCAATGGTTCAGATTTCATCATCTTCTCACGACTCGAGATTTTTTAGAGCAAAGGCCTCTGCCTCCTAGCTCATGATACCTGAATTCACGAGATAATCCTGATCCCTACCACCTGCCCTCCAGAATGGATGGTCCCGATTCCTTCAAGACTTCACAAGTTGCGAAGTCGAAAGACTTCCCTATCCTGCTCTCCAATGCCTGAATTCCTGAAATTCGAGGATCTTGTAATAGGCGTCCTCCACAGATGAATGGCTCTGATGTGTTCGGAAATTCCTGAGTTGAGACTTCCTGTCTCGTGACTCTTCCTCTTCCCATACAAGGATTAAACCTCATCCAACTCCTCCTATATCCGATGGCTATCAGCTATCTGTGCAAGATCTGACGACCCAGATCTATTCCTCCTTTGTGCGCTCTTTTGCTGCTACCTGGACATGAATCCAATGGTCTATATCTCTTTTAGTGCCTCAATCGATGGAAACTGTAGCTCCTTCCTGAGCTTTTCTCTTCTTCCTTCTTTGGAATATTTCTAAGTATTGAAGGTCTCGGCCTTCATTCTATTCTCTGAAGTCGGTCTCCTTGGCTCTCGTCTATATTTGAAGGATATTGTCCCTCCTAAGATTCATTGAACTCTGAACCCTCCAAAGGGTTTCTCTACCTCTGCTCTCCTTGCAGTTGTTGCTCTATATGCAAAGGGTACTCTTCCTCTTGAGATTTCTCCTCCTTAAATCCTTGAAGGATTCTTCGACCTCTGCACTCCTTGCAGGGTCCCTGCACACATGAAGGTCCTATCCATCCTGAGCTTCTTTATTGCTCAGACCTCTAAGGGACTTAACCCTTTTCTCTCCCTCAGATGGAGATTTGGTGCCCCTCTTAGCAACCACTTACTCAAGCAACTCCTTGCTGAGCCTACAGGGTGTTCGGTAACCCTGTGAAGGTCCTCCTGTGACACTTCTCCTATTCTAGAACTCAAAAGAGTTCTTCCTGTGCACTCCTTGCACTGGCTCGATGCCCTCCTGGTAGATCTTCTATAGAACCTTAGACGTTCTATATTCTCACTAAACATGAAATAGAGTTCTCCTCCTCAATGCAACCCGTGCATATGCTCAATGCCCACTTGGAAGAACTCTCACAGAATCCTTAGTGATTCTGGTTTCCCTTTGAATTCACAGTAGAGTTCTCCTATACACTATCTTCACCTGCTTGATCCCCTTCTAGCAGACTTCTACAAAATCCCTCAGTGGTTATGTCTTTTGTTGTGTCCTCCTCTGCACAGTCCCTCCTCTAAGGTGTACAACAACCTTGAGGTTTCTCCTTGAGCTAATGACTTTAGCTGGTGCACCCTCCTGGCACGTCCTTGCCCAAATTCCACAAAATTCAAGAGTGCATGTATGCACTAGCTTTTAGAACCCTCAGCATTATGTCACACCCTCTTGGGATGAAGCCTCAAAGAACCCCAAACTTGAAGTCAAAGAACCCACAAATAGCAGAACCTATCTGTCCCTACAAATGCACATCAACAACATATAAAGAACACAGAAAGACATTCATAAACACATAAAGACAGACATAACTCATGCAAGAAATCATCTCTTTATATTAATATGAAGTGCCTCCTTTACAAGGTTTTCTTGAGCTCAGACTTTGACAGAGTCTCAACTCCTTTTCTCCTCTCTATTCAACTACTAACATAAGATCCAAGATCTTTTACATGAGGGGGGTCTTCGAGCTCTTCCCTCCATCTCACCTACTCTATTCAATTACATTAACTTTACATTGAGTGGGTTGTCTAGTCCAGATCGGATCTAGATTTACCCTTACAACCATTTAAGGCTACTCCTAACTAACGCTTGGTCAAAGGCATGGCTCTATGGCTCCATGACCTTACATACATTAATTACATTGAAATCAAATTCAAAATGTGAGAGGAATGGCACCTCTCTTCCTTGAATGCATGCTTTGAATGTGCTGAGTGGGCTGGTTGGATAGCATATGGCTGGCTTGGGAGCGATGCTTGCGCATCATACTCATCTGCTGTGAAACATTCATGAGCTCCCCAGCGCCGCTGTTGAAATCCTCCTGGATCCCAAACAGTCCTCTGGAGCTATTCATCTGCTCCACTGCTCTATTGTTGCTATTGTTGTTGTAGCTTCCACTGCTCTACTATTGTTGTTGTTATCCCCCTTCTACTTAGATTCCCTTCACTGGCAGCTTCTACTGATCTGACCATCATCTTTCGGATCTTCTCAATCTCCTCGTCCAAATGCTCTAGTGGTTGGCTCTATTCATGTTGTCTCCTCTGCTACAATTCTTCTTTATCAGTGGGTAGATCTACTAGATCTCCCATGCCATCTTGTCTATCTCCTGTGAACTTAACTTTCCACTCTGCTACAAAGTTCAGCTCTATAGTCTCACCACTGAACTGTTGTCCAACTTCCTTCTGTGGCAGTGCTGCTACTTCCATATCTCTTTGTGTTGGCTCAAGTCCAACTTCTCCTAGTTGCTCCTTGGGCTGGTATGCTCCTCCTGCATCTACTTCCAACTTGACTTGTTGGATGTGCATTCTCTGCACTATCACCCTTCTCTCCAGGGCTTCAATCTTCTCACACAGATAAGCAAAGATCATACTATCTTCTTCTTCTTCTTCTTCTTCTTCTTCTTCTGCAAGCTCTAATGCTATAGTTGTCTCTGTTTTAGCTTCCTAGCTAAAAAATTTGAGCCATTCTTCAGAATGGTCATTTCCTTCTTTTGCTTGGGAAGATTTTGATATCTGCTCCAATGTTTCCTCTTCTTTGACAGTCTCTACTAGTTGTCTTTCTCTTGCTGCTACATCGACAACACAATATCTCGCCTCGACTGAGCTACCTGGCAAGAATATTTGAATTCCTCCAATGATCAGAATGTCCTTCTGGTCCTTCTCCTCTGCTGGTTGTCCTTGCTGATATGAACTCAGCTCTGAGCTCATCTTCTCTCCCTTTCCCTCCTGGTAATATGGGATTTCTCTGTTGCCTACCTGGAAGTCTATGAGATCCTTGGATCTCATCTTATTTCCCACCCGGGAATTTGAATTTCTAGTGCTTCCCTCTTGGCAGCCTATGAGACCCGGCAGTGATCTCACCTTATTGTCCTCTTGGCAACATGAAATTTCCCTATTGTCCTCCTGACAGTGTTAAGAACCAAACATCAATATAGCATAGAAAAACCTCAAGAAAAGTACTCAACGCCTTGAAAAAGAGATAATTTCAGATAATAAACCTCTTCGAGGGGGAAACCTCCTTTTACCCCACTTAAATGTTCAAGTACAAGATGATTCAAAATGAAAATGTCTCCTTGGTATATATAGGAGACTAGGAGGTATAATTACAACTAATGGCCTAAAGCCGACATAAATAAAATAACATTACTAATATAATATGCCCCAATTAAGGGGTAATGAGCCAATATTAGGGCCTAACATGCCCCTCCCCTTGAGACAAGTGTTGTCTGCAATGCTTGAGTAAATCTGGATGCTTCTGTATAAAAGACTCATCTTCCCAAGTGGAATCTTCAGCCGGTAGTTTCCTCCCTTTAATGAGATACTCTGAAATGGATCTATTCCTCAGCTGGCAAATTCTTGTGTCAGTGATGGCTTCAGGCTCCAATATGATTTTTCCTTCCTCATCAAGTTCTGGCAATATAGTTTGAACTGGGATGTTGTCACTTATAACCTTCTTTAAGCATGAAACATGGAAAACTGGGTGTACTCATGAAGATGCAGGCAGCTCCAATTTGTATGTCATAGTACCAATCTTTTGCAACACCTTATATGGTCCATAGTACTTTGGTGATAATTTATTATCCTTCTTGGCTTGCTTGAGGGAAATCTATTTGTATGGTTGTAGTCTTAAAAACACCCAATCCCCTACTTCAAAACTTCTTTCACAACGATGTTGCTCTGCTTGTTGTTTCATGCGATTTTGTGCCATGGTTAGGTTGTCCTTTAAGATTTGGAGAATTTGTTGTTGATTCTCGATGTGATCTTCCATTGCTTGAAACTTAGATTTTTCTTTTCGAGAAGAAGTGATGGAAGGAGGGTGGTATCCATAAAGTGCCATAAATGGTGTCATTTTTGTTGCAGTATGAAAGGAAGTGTTATACCACCATTTTGCCAAGGTTAACCATTTGAACCATTGTGTTTGTTTATCAGAGACAAAGCAATGAAGGTAGCCTTCTAGACATTTGTTCACTATCTTGGTTTTTCCATCAGATTTAGGATGATAGGATGAGCTATGAGCCAATTGAGTACCCAAACAAGAAAATAATTATGTCCAAAAATGTCCAGTGAAGATGGGATCTCTGTCACTTACAATAATCTTTGGGCTGCCATGTAGCTTTTGAAGTGTCTCCATGAATGCGGTGGCAACTGTACTGGCTTTGAAGGGATGAGAGAGTGCACAAAAGTGTGAATACTTGGTCAGTCTATCAACAATCACCATGATGACACTCTTTCCTTCAGACTTTGGTAACCCTGTGATGAAATCCATGGAAACCTCCTCCCAGCGCTGACTTGGGATGGATAACGGTTGTAAAAGACCTGGGGTCTTAATTGTTTCCACCTTATTTTGTTGGCAAACCACACATTCTGCCACAAACCTTTGAACATTAGTTTTAAGGCCATCCCAAAAAAAATCCTTCTTGACTCTATGGTAGGTTTTCAAAAATCCCGAGTGCCCTCCT
>JASDQU010754480.1:50722-66335 GCA_032191745.1 Picea mariana | reverse complement strand
TTTAGTAAGATTGATCTGAAGTCTAGCTACCACCAGGTCCTGATAGAACAGACAAATGTATGGAAGACTGCTTTCATGTCAAAGGAAGGCCTTTTTGAATGGTTGGTCATGCCCTTTGGTTTGACAAATTCTCCAGCCACTTTCATGAGAATGATGGATGATATCCTACGACCATTCACCAATACTTTTGTAGTGGTGTAACTGGATGACATTCTAATTTATAGCGAGACTTGGGCCAAACACTTGCAGCATATTGAGCAGGTTTTTCACACCCTGTGACAGCCCAAGCTATACACCAACTTGGAAAAATGCTCCTTCGGCATGGACAGGGTCCATTATTTGGGATACATCATTGATCAACATGGCTTACATGTGGATCTAGCCAAGATCCAATTCATCCATGATTGGCTAGCCCCAACAACACTCACTGACCTTCGAAGCTTCTTGGGCCTTGCCAATTTCTACTGCAAGTTCATGTTGGGATTCTCCCATATTACGTGGGCCCTCATCCAAATAAACAGGGGTGGTGGTAAGGAAAAATTTGCGTGGGGCCGGTCCTAACAATAAGCATTCGATGATTTGAAGCAGCACTTGTGCTCAGCCCCAGTTCTTTCACTACCAAACCTACAACATCCCTTTGAGATTGAGACAGATGCTTCAGACTATGTTGTGGGCGTCGTTCTCACTTAGCATAGCCACCCCGTGGCCTTTGATAGTGAGACATTGTCATATACTGTTCGTAAGTACCCTACTTACGACAAAGAAATGTACTCCATTGTGCAAGCCTGCCGCTAGTGGAGACATTACATTCTTGGGAAGGAGACAGTCATCCACACTGATCATAAGCCACTGATTTCATGTAGATAGAAGGAAAACTGCAGAATGACCGCCATCAAAAGTGGTCCACATACTTGCAACAATTCCACCTCAACATCAAGTATAAAACAGGAAGCACCAATCGCGTTGTTGATTGCCTCAACAGACCTCCAGTCGCGGCACCCACCACGGTGATAGAATCTTGCGGCCATGAGACATTTGGATGGCCTCAACTCTATGACACAGACCCTGACTTTGCCACCACCTACCAAATGTTGGGTGCAAACACAGTTGTTGATAATTTCCATCTTCAAGATGGGTTGTTGTGTCGTCTGGGTCATATTTGTGTTCCATCAAGTGAGCGAGCGAAGTTGATCTGGGAAACCCACTACAGTCGGGTGGCAGGACACTTTGGCATTGAAAATACAGTGGGAATTCTACAAAAACATTTCCACTGGCTGAAACTTCGATAGGAGGTTAGCAGGGATGATTTTAGGGGCTAAATTTCGCTCATGGTATAATTTTCCATGGTTTTTCCAAAAACGAGATTCACTATTTTAAAAATGATTCGCCCAAATTCTATGGGATAAAATTATTTTACCTTAAAAATCGTCAAAATTTTATAAAAACTATATAAAATACTTAGAAATTTGAATTTTTTTACAAAAATATCGTCAAACATTTATAGTTGACATATGAAGGATTAGTAAGATTCACCAAGGTTTCTACATTTTAAAATAAATTTCCATCCTTAAAATCATCCCTGGAGGTCAGCAAGTATATCAGGTCCTGCACTACTTGTGTTATTGCTAAACCGACCACTAAGAAACAGGGCATGTACACCACCCTTCCTACTCCTGATAGGCCATGGGAATCCATCTCAATTGACTACATGTTGAGCCTCTCATCCACCAAGCGAGGAAATGACTGTGTTTTTTTGGTTGTTGATCGCTTTTCTAAGATGGCGATTTTGGTTGCTTGCAAGAAGAGAATCACAGCAGAGGCCACTGCCCAGCTCTTCTTTGAATGAGTCTGGGTACATTTTGGAATCCCACAAACCATTGTCTCAGACCAGGATAGTTGATTTCTCAACACATTCTGGTCGAGCCGCTGGTCACTGCTGGACACAAAGCTCACCAAATCCATGACCTTCCACCCCCAGACAGATGGCCAAACCAAGGTTGTAAATCGAATGATTGTGCATATCCTTTGCATGTACAATTCAAATCACCCTTGCACATGGGATGAAAGTCTTCCCTATGTCCATCATAGCTACAACCGAGCTCTGCATATCTCAACTAGCCACAGCCCCTTTCAGGTGGGGTTGGGATTCCAACCATTGGGTCCCATATATGTTACACTTCCCCTTGTGGTCACCTCGACTGACTCATCTTCTGCTCCAACTGAAGCTGACAAAGCCACCTGGTTCATTGAGAAGATACAACACATCCGCCAACAGGTTCAGGATATCCTACAGAAGTCCAATGACAATTACAAACAACACCATGATCAACATTGGGTGCCACATAAGTTTTGGGTGGGCAACAAAGTTTGGTTGCACTTGCAGAAAGAACACCTTATAAGACCCCATCAAAAGCTTCAACCACTCTGTTATGGGTCATACGCTATCACCAAGGTTGTGGGGGATAATGATTTTGAGCTCACCATTCCTCCTTTCCGTGGCCTGCACCTAGTGTTCAATGTGGATCTCCTTTGCCCTTATTTCCCACCATTATTGGACACCTCAGAAGTAGCAGAACAACTGACACCCACAAAGATCAACCCTAACTGCATACAATAGGAATCCAATGATCATATTGTGGACACACATATCAAGGGCACTCGACAACAAAGTATCCAACTTTTTTGAGTCTTCAAAGCAGGGCAGCTCCTGCACCAAGGCAAGTGGCTCACCCGGGGCCAAATTCAACAGAAATTTCCTCATCTGATGGGGGACCTCAATGCAATGGAGACCATTGCTTCCTAAAAAGGGAGGATTGATCTATATGGATATCAGTGGCCACCCACCTTTTCCAACTATCTCAAAACAATTTTCTAACAATTTTGGCAATTTACTATTTTTAGCAGTTTTAACTTCTGGGGCCATTTTGAGGGCCTAAATGAAGGTTTTTCATGATCTATTTTCTCAATGATAGCTGAGGGAATGATTGAGACCCCAAAATTAATCTCCTCGATGATACCTTTCCAATGAACTATCACATGTCTAAAACAGAGATCGTATGCAAAAGTTACGACCCTGGGAAGTTGATGTACTAACTTACCCAAACGAGGCCCACATGACTTTTGGCGCTTCATCTCCTAGGGTTAGGTTTTTTGGATGTCTAGGGTTTTTTAATTCTTGTTTATGGTAAAAAGGCCTTCAAAGACTCATTTTAATTGTCTTCTTGCGAATGCATGCAACCGTCACATCTCTTCTCAGAGATAAGCCACCACCATTCCAACAAGCTTGTTTCCGCTGCATTTTACAGTTTTAGCTTATTTTGTTATTGAATAGAAACCCAATTTTACTGTATCTCTATTATTTTGTGTTAAGTGCCTGTTAATAATCTGTATTCATTTCGTTTTTCTCATAAAATCCGGATAAAAAAGGCTAGTTTTTGGCCTCAAAGTTGGTTTGTAGGTTGTCTCTGTCATTCGTTTCCTCAGCCAAACGAAGTTTACAGAGCACTAACATTTCTGGCATCATTTTCGGGGACATAATTGAACAAATTTTCCCTGGGAGAACAACTAAAGATATAGTTTTTACCCCTAAGGGTAATAGTGGGGAAAACATATATATTGGATGAAACCTTTACCCTAGTGACTACAGTGAAAGAGACCAGTACCACGTAGTAGTGCGATTCAGAAACCATGGCTCCAAAGACCATTTATACCAGAGCCAATCCTAACCCGAACCCTGTAGAGCTTGTGTATGATCCCAAGATACTTCTATGCATTGTAAGAGAGAAGGTGTAAGACCCGTTCTATTACCTAGATAGAAATTTTTCCTTGCCCAAGGATGGGGCACAAAGCATTGACAACCTCGAGTTTGACACCTTGTTCGAAATTTTTTTGTTTAGGTCTAAATCAGAAAAAATCTTGGACCATATAGTCTTCAATGAGGAGAGGTTTTGATCTCGAATACCAAACAAAATCCCACAAGCTAAAAATCCCACTTAGAACATCCCACAAATCCAAAACCCCCCTAGAGCAATGGCCGCCAGATTTGCCCCCCTTGTTCTACCAACCCAACTGCATGATTTTGCCCATAACTACAACTAGAGGATCAAACCATATGACATTGAAGGAAACATATCTGCCCAAAATAACCTTGATTAGTTCAACTATTTCATTGATATAGAAGAGGTGGACCATGCAGACGCGAAGATGATTTCTTTTGCGCAGAGTCTTTCGGGGTAGGTTAGAAAGTGGTTCAAGGCCCTTTTAGCAGCAAGCATACATGATTTTTCCACATTTGAGACATCATTCATCGCTATATGGGGAGAGAAAAAGAATCCTTTGCAACTATTGAAACAGTACAACAACATGAAGAGGGCGTCGGAGGAGATGGTATAATATTTCTCGTCCCATTTCATGATGGTCTACAACTCAATTCTCATAGAATTCCAGCCGCCTCTCGGGGCTGTGCAACTTCGATACGCCGACTCCTTTGACAATGATTTTGCCTTGTTGTTGAGGGAGAGAAGATATGCAAATTTAGATGCCATGATGAGTGGCGTAATCGAAGTTGAAGTAAACCTGATGGCATTGAGAAATATTAAACCAAGCTTCAATAGAGGTGGGAAGAAACCCCAAGGAAATGCACAACCATCGACTTCTCGACCCTCGGAGGACAAGTTCGACTTGATGATGAAGATTATGGAGAAGTTGATGAAAATAATTTCTATGGGAAACAAACCCGCCGCCTGAGAACAACATGACCCCTAGCCCATAAATTAGAACCTCGAAAGAGGTTCTGTCCCGTAGATCAGGCAGAGGGAACATAGAGACTAGGGCGACCAACAAATAAGGCCCCCATTCCAAAACAATTACGCGGATGAATATTTTGATCAAATGTTCCAATATCAAATGCATTGTTGCGATGACAAATACACGCGTGTGTTCTTGACGAAGGGAGAACACGATCAATACATGAGAGAAAATGATGATATTATGCTGGAGACAGATGACACATTGTCTCAAAGGAATTCAGGAAGGTTTATCACAATGCCATCATGAAGTTTGAAAAGAAATACATCTTCGGGAGAAAATAGGCGTCTGCAGAATCTCAGCAGATGAATCCCATAAGGGAACCTCATAAACAAATCCCATAAGGAAACCTCCAATGGACACCCCTTCCACAAGCTGACTGAAGAAAGACAACTTGACCAAGGATGTGACTGAAAAGGAAAAGTAAAAGGAGGAGGTTCCAAGGAAAGCGCTAGAAACAAGTTGACAAACATCCATCAAGGAGGTATAAAAGGTATCTCCCCCTTTTAACTTTGAGAACGAAATGGCCAAGATTAAAATCTCTGTCCCTTTCAACGAACTCATCAAGAAAGGAGAATATTAGGATCAGATTATTAAAATGAAAAAGATGGGAGAGACTCCTGACACTTTGAACATCCAGGATGATCACCCTTCCGTTTTTTTTGGTCCGCACGTGGAGGAGACGAGCAACACTTAGGACATTATCACGTTCTATGTCAGTCTCAAAATCCATGACAAGACCTTGCATAACACCATCCTAGATTTGGGTGCGTCATACGATATCATGCCCAAATTGATCATGGACGAGTTGGCTTTGAACATCACTAGGCCCTATAAGGATATTTTTTCATTCGATTCAAGGAAAGTTAAATGTTTAGGTCTGATCAAAGATTTAGTTGTATCGTTGGCCCAAATACCTTTTAAGAATATGTTTATGGACGTGGTCATGGCTGATATACCCCCTAAATTTGGCATGCTATTATCCAGGTCATGGGTCGCGGAATTGAAGGGAACTCTATAGATGGATATGTCGTACTCCACCATTCTTGTCTTCGGCCAAGAGAGACGGTTATACAGAGAAGTATTGTTGAAATACATGGTGAGAAATAAGACACAACCGAATAACCACCCTATCTACTATGTCGACACTGAGATCGACTCCTCCATATTTTACAATGACCTGAGCTTTCAAGAAGAAGAACCGACAACTATCATGACTGTCGATGACAAAGTCACGTGATGATCAGCAGAGTGTGCAAACCCAAGGAACCACATGGAGAATGAGATGTGAAACATGAGTTTTGATGGAGCTGTCAGTAAGGAAGGGGCAGGGGCTGACGTATTGATAATTCCTCCCAAGGTGGGCACAAAAATATGCTCATACAAACTAGCCTTCGAATGTACAAATAACATGGCTGAGTATGGGGCACTGGTTTTGGGCCTGAGGGTTTTGAAAGAGTTGGGCGCAAAGAGGATAGCGGTGCATGGAGACTCTGAGCTCATTATAAATAAAGTGAAATGAATATACCAATCCAAGCACCCTAGACTAAGATCATATAGAAACCTAGTGTTGGACCTCCTCGAAGAATTCTCAGAGTATAATTTATAAACGATCATGAGAAGGCAGAATCAAATTGCAGATGCCTTGGACACCTCGGCCTCAGTTTTTAAAGTTCCCATTTTCCCCAACATAAAGTATGAGATTGAAGTCAAACACAGGCCAACGGTGCCCGACAATATCAAGTATTTCCAGGTGTTTGAGGATGACAAACAAGTGGATATATTTCTCCAAATGAGAGATCAGTTCGCTAATGTAAACATTGATGACGAGTGTTGTTGCGATGAATATGAAATCAAAATTGTGCACGGTAATGACGATCCTTTCCAGAACCAGATAGCTAGGAGGATCATAGTACAACTAAATAATAATATCATCCCAAAAGGATTAGTTCTGTTGGAAAAGTTGCTTGATGAAAATGATGTGGCTAGAAATCCCAAGATGACTGCAAACCATGAGGATGTCGAGGATTGCAACATCGGGACCCAAGAGAATCTAAAGATAATCAAATTATCAAAGACACTCAGTTCGGAGGTCAAACATAACTACATCAAAGTCATGAAATATTTCCCCGACGTTTTCGCCTGGAGCTATGATGATTTGAAAGTCTATGACACTAAAGTGATTCAACACGTCATTCCTCTCAAAGAAGACCAAAATCCTTTCAAGCAAAATCTAAGACGGATAAATCCTCTACTGTTGTCGCTAATCGAAAAAGAAGCAAAGAAACTTTTTGAAGCCAAAATCATTGTTTCTTTAAGGTTTTTGAAATGGGTTTCCAACTTAGTGCATGTAAGGAAAAAGAGCAGAGAAATAAGGTTGTGCGTGGATTTTCGTAACTTGAACAAAGTATCCATAAAATACAACCACCCGCTCCCTAATATGGACTATATTATGCATAAGGTAGTTGGTTCCCAGAAGATTTCTATGCTGGATGGATTTTCATGTTACAATCAGATCATGGTACACCCAGATGACTGGGAAAAGACAACTTTCATGACACCATGGGGGACGTTCATGTATGAAAAGATGCCTTTCGGCCTGATGAAAATTGGAGCCCCCTTCCATAGGGTGATGGATATAGAATTTTCAAAGGAAAAGGACAAACTTATCGTGATCTATCTATATGACATCACAATGTACTTCGACTCCGACAAACAACACCTTGGGCATCTAAAGAATGTCTTCCAAAAATGCAGGAAGTTCGACATATCTTTGAATTCGAAAAAATCACATTTCAGAATGCAAGAAGGGAATTTGTTGGGGCACATCATCTCGAAGCAAGGTATAAATATAGATCCCAATAAGGTAGAAGGAATCTTGAAAATCAACACTCTGCACAGCAAGAAAGAGGTGCAGTCCTTCCTGGGAAAGGTGAATTTCTTGAGGAGATTCATCCCGAACTTGGAGAAAATTATAAAACATATCACCTGCATGCTCAAAAGGGGGAACAAGATCAAATGGAACCCCAAAGCTAGGAAATAATTTGAATACATCAATTTAGTGCTAACCAAAGCTCTTGTATTGGCCATCCCAGACTTCACGAAGGACTTCATCTTGTTCTACTTCGCCTCGGAGCATACCATTGTCGGCGTACTATTAAAGAAAGACGATCAGAACTTTGAGAAGCATATAGCCTACTTCAATAGGACTTTGAGGGATTCCCCATTGAGGTATGACATTATGGAGAAACAAGCATACGCCTTAGTGAAATCCCTAAAGGAATTCAAAACTTACATACTACATTCCCACATTATCACTTGCGTGCCCATTAAGTCGGTCAAAGACATCTTGACTCATCTTGACCTCGAGGGAAGAAGATGTAAGTGTATCGTAGTCATGCTGGAATATGACCTCGAAATAGTTGATTAAGGGTCAGGGCCTCACAAAACTGATGCTGAAGTTGAACTGCAACGTTCTGGGAATCAACTTCATTGCTGATCTGTCAGAGAATCCTCAGGAAGAAACAACCGTGAGGTATCTCAGAAGTTCATCGATTCACATTGGTATTTGGACATCATTTATGTGTTGAAGAATCTGCAAGCTCCTCCAAGGTTAAGTAAGACCAAGGCCATATTTTTAAAGCTGAAATATACTAAGTTTTTCATCTTGGATAACTCCTTGTATTGGAAATATCTGGGAGGGATATTTTGAGTTTCTTACTAGAGGATGACGTGGAAAATGCTATCAGATAATTCCACAAAGGTGATTGCAAAGGACATCACTACTGGAAAACCACCGTGCATAAAATTATAAGGGTAGGTTACTATTGGCCCAACATCTTCACAGGCGTATACAAAGAAGTTTCTAGTTGCCACAAGTGTCATATTTTCGATGGAAGGAGAAAGCTGCAACCCTTGTTGCTGAAATTGATCTCGTTCAAAGCACCGTTCATGCAATGGGGCTTGAAATTTATAGAAAAGATTCATCCGCCATCCTCGGCACAACACAAATGGATACTTATAGCCATGGATTACTTCATGAAATGGATCGAAGCAATTCCAATGAAGCAGGCTACCGACACAGTCATCATTCAGATTCTGGAGATCAACATCCTATCTAGGTTCGGATGCCCTATCAATATCATCACGGATAACAGGGCCACATTTAGATCCAAGAAAATGGAGAAGTTTTGCAAGGATTATAATATAACCCTGGGATACTCTACAACATATTACCCAAAGGGTAATGGGTTAGCATAATCGTCGAATAAAAGCTTAACCAGGATCATTAAAAGACTCATGCAAGACAACAAGAAGGCTTGGCATAAGAAACTCTTTTACGTGATGTGGGTGAATAGAGTCACTACTAAAAATTCCATCTCCACATCTCCATTCCAAATCGTATATGGCGCGGACACGATTTTCCCTACCTCGCAGGGATTTCCCGTTAGGAAGTTACTGCAAGAGAAAGAGGCTGAGCCAAACAAAGCGTAGAGAAGGATAAATCATTTGATTCATGCACATCATATGAGGGAGAAAGTCTACAATCGATCACAACTTCACCAAGACAAGATGAAGAAAACTTTAGAAAAGCACTCTAAACATGAGGAATTTCGGGTGGAGGATCTAGTGCTGAAGTGGGAGGGGAGGAACAAAGATAAGGGAAATCACGAAAAAATTGATCATCTCTGGATGGGCCCTTTTAGAATCTACGTGTATCATGGGAGTAATGCATATATGTTAGAAGAGCTTAATGGAGAGTCCACTAGTTGGGGGCCTGCAAACGACAAGTTCTTCAAACACTATCTTGTGCAATAAGGTCCATTTAAGTTTCATGTCATTGTAAATAGTCATTTTGTTTTTTCAAAGAAGGCATTTCGAGTGAGTGTGTCAGCGGAAAATTGAAGCATGAAGTGAAGGCCCTAAGTTTATGTTGAGTCTGGTTGTAACTATGTCAAAATGTCTAGGTTATGTTTTTATTTTTCCCGTTGTTTCAGAGTTTGGAAGTCGAATAAGGCCTAATGGTCAGGCACCTGGTCTGTTTTTCTTTGCCACCTCACTGGGAGGATAATATCCCCATTGGATCTAGTTGTTAGCACCATCATTTTTTCATTTAGAGTCGGTCATAGTCAAGTCAGAGTCTGTGTGTCAAGCGTGTGAGGTCAAGTACCAAACAACAAATGGGTCGAAGTGAGCAAGTGGTCGGTTGGCCCTTGGAGTCGGGAAGGGATGTCAGAACCAAAACATGTGTAAGGTATAAAAGTCTTTTCCCCAAGAGTCGGGTCCTATCATAAGAGAAGGTTTTACGTGCCAAAGTTCGAGGCAAGTTGTTAAATAGAATTTTCATCGGTAGATGAAGTGACCATCATCAGCTCATTATGAAGTCAGAAAGAATGAAAAATCACAGCGCTCATATCACATATGCTCTGCAGCTCTTACTAGATTTACTTTAAATGCCCCAAAGTGTACCCGTCGCATGGATGTAATGCGAAATAATTCATCTTGCTTCGAAACCTCCAATCACCATGGATTCAATGTCCCCTAGAACGATTCCACCTCTCACCCCCCCAATTATAAATTTTGATCGCTCTGCGTGTATTCTATTCACTAGCCAAGTTTATGCTCTGTCTGTAATTCTTCCCACAAGCCCTGAGTTTCTCATGGATGGAAAGGTAGATCACATTCAACTGTGTCAAAAACCCAGGTCAATCAAGATTTATCGCCTTTGGTTTGTGCTAAATCCACCGCGTGCAGAACAAATACGCGTTGTACCATGGAAACATCCCAAAACATAAGGAAAGGCACATGAAGCAGCTTAAATGTGGGGCCCGAACCTCAAAAATTGACGTTGGTAAAGGAATATCCAGATGTCAGAGCATATTTTGAATAGGTCATATGCATGGTCTTTTGTAGGAACATCCAAGGATTCAACATGAAGCTGGCAGAGCAGTTTGCGCTCAAATTCAACGGATTCTGCGCAGTAATCACAGGAATCACTTTCTAGGTCACAGAGGAAACTCTGCTAGTTGCAATGGATATTCCTTTGTGTGGTGAAAGGTGGTCTAAAGGAATTCCTTTGGACACACGGTGCTAAGAGGATTTCATCAAACCAGACTGTTTAAATGGGAAAGTCGAAGCAGACATTCCAAGTAGATATCTCTTTTCGGAATCTCTTGAGAGCGATTAGGAAATATTTCACCTGTGAGGGAAGGTTTGACATAATACACTCACACCACATCATATTGTTGATGCATTTCACAGGGAGGAGATTGTTAAATCTTCATTTATTCTTGCACCAAATCCTCCGAGAAATGGAAGACAATGTCCAGACTGAAACAAACCATCCAAAGAATAAAATTTCTCATGTATCATTGATTAAGTTTTTGATAGTTGAAGATTTGAGACGATTGGGGAACAATTGGGATTCGATCCTACTCACAGTCGGAATCCCCATGGATCCCAGAGGAGATTCCCATCTACTCGTGGAAAAAGCAACATCTCACCGCGCAGAGGTGGAAATAGGAAGAGCCACAAAAGAAGGAAAGTCATTGGAAGCTCTGCCCTCCCAACAACTGATACCCTGGAGAAGGGGAAGGCCAAGGAAAAACAAGGAAACTGGGATGGCCCAAGGCCCGAGCGAGTAGCACGCAAAGTTGGTCGTCAAACAATTACTCATGCGTTCCATTGGGATGGAACCTGTCGAAGGTCTAAGTCAAGAAAGTTGCGACGGAAAGAGAATGGCAGACACTGAAGGCAGGGATGTTCGCAAACAATTGTAGTAGCTGAAGCAAGTGAAACTCGCTATTTCCAAGCTATACCGGGAAAGCAGGGAGCTGAGACAACAGTTATCAACGAAGACCCTTGAAGCATTAGCATCATAGGGCCAAGAGGGAAACATGACTTGGCTCAAGAGACAACTCAGGAAAGAACAAGATACAATCATGCAGCTACGTGAAGCACAGAGAATGTCAGAAGAAATAAATGAAAAGCACTTCAAGGAATGTGGACCGGCCATGGATAACATCTGCGTGGCTCTGGCTGGCGCACAGAAGAAGCCAAAAGGGAACGTAGTTCTGCAAAGGCAAGTGATGAATCTGAAAAGGCGCAACTGGTCTCTCAGGAGAATGCTTCATGTATCAAAACTAAGGACGAGACCAGACGCATGATTAATCGACTCCATTTTTGTCTTCTCAGACATGGTGCAGAGTTTGTCTCCCCACGTCCTGTTTCCTACCGGGAGGTAGGGATTCTAATAGATACTCGCATGGAAAACATACAATGCGCAACGATGGAATCCCATATATTGAAAAGGACAGGTGTACGTTGGACATGCGACAGTTTGAAGAGGGGCGTTGTTCCCTAACTAAGGTCATCATTTTGGAAACACTTGCGATGGCCTGTAGTCACCCGCCACATGCACACACCAGGAAACGATCATGTGATAGAAATCAAGGTCATTACAATGGGTGGCAAGAGTCTGACAGAGTACTTGATTATCTAGATACCCTGTCAAAGGAAAGCAATGACACATCACTCTCTAACAACAAGATCTTGCTGAGGACTGAACCGTCGTGGCAAAGACGAGCAGTTATGGTGCGACCGAGTACAGTCAGTTTCTATTTTTAGTAAAGTGCCATATGAAGAGTCATATAGCAGAGAGTAGTCGAAACCTAATTCCTAGGGATAGTAGTTAGGAAGCAAGGTAACTCGAGCGACACACCTGGGTCTATATATTTCGTCTTTTCAATGTAAGCCAGGTTGGTTGGAAAAAACAATGTAGACAGTGATTATTGAATGTAGTTTTTGATCCGATTGAAACTTAATGCAAAATTCCTCAAGCTTTGATGAAAAAATTCTAATGGTGGTAGTTTGATGTATTGTATTCTCTCTTTGCGCACGTGCTTTCCTGCGTTATTTATATTCATATCTATATTTTTTTTCTAAATCAGAACATGATTTTGAATCTAGAATTCACTACATCGTGCTCTAGATTCACGCCATTTAGACGACTATGTTTCTTCTAAGAGAACTTTGAATTCATCCCAGCGGTGCTCTGAGTTGCTTCATGTGTTTTTCTCTCGCCATACACAACGATTTTTTAGTTGAAACATTGTTTCTTATTTATCCTTTATCCTCTCAAGTTCAGTCACTAAGTCATTTGTTTCTATCATTTTCTTAAATCGATTCCATAGCCCAAGATCTTGCTTTCTTTCGCCAATAAAACCATAAATATTGTTTAAAGGTGTTAAATATAGATGATAGTTTAAATCCATATCCTGTACAGAGACACAGTCTCCAGGGAGAGCCCTCTCCAGGTCAGAAAGGCTAGTTTTTGGCCTCAAAGTTGGTTTGTAGGCTACCTTTGTCATTTGTTTCCTCAATCGAACGAATTTTATAGAGCGTTAGCAGGAGATAAAGCCAAGTTTTTCTGATATGAATCAAAATAGAAAGCATTCCAAGATCTAAAAAATTTCCTCTATTTCACACTAGTCCTCTCATTTCCATATCTACAACAACATTTAGAGATCGAGATAGATTCATCTTCTATTTTATCAGTTCCATTCTCACTTAGCAAGGACATTTGATTTCCTATCATAGTGAAACATTGTATGATGTTGTTCACAAGTATCCCACCTATGAAAAAGATATGTACTCCACTGTGTAGGCATGATGATAGTGGAACAATTACATTATCAGAAAGGAAATGATTAGCCACACTCATCACAATCCTATACAATTCATGTAGACACAAGGAAAGCTATAGAATGATCACCATAAGAAATAGTCCAAATTCCTACAATAATTCCACCTAAATATTAAGTACAAGAAGGGAAGAATCAACGGTGTTGTTAACTTCCTTTGTCGATCCCTAGTTGTGGCCCTCCCCATAGTTCGTAACTCCTATGGGAACGAGACCTCTGGGTGACCATAGTTATACAACAATGACTTTGACTTCATTATTACTTATCATACCCTGATTGTCAGGAAATAAGTTTTGGACTTCCACCTTCAATATGCACTCTTATACTATCTCATCCATCTTTGTGTTCCTTCAAGTGAGTTTGCAAAGAAAATTTGGGAGGCACATTACAGTCGGGTGGCAGGGCACTTCAGAATCGATATAAAAGTAGTAGTAATTTAGAATCATTTATGTTGGCCCAATATTTGATACGATGTGAACTAGTACATCAGGTCATGCACTTTGTGTGCCATTGCTAAGCCATCCATCAATAAGTAGGGTTGTACACTCCTCTCCCTATATTAAATAGACCATGGGAATCTATCTCCATGGATTACATGTCAGGGTTTCCCTCCTCCAAACATGGTCACGATTGTGTTTATGTGGTCATCGATCGGTTCTCTAAGATGGATATATTGACACCTTGTAAAAAGAGTAGCAGAACCAAGGTCAATGATAAACTCTTATTTGTGCATGTTTGGGTTCATTTTTGGCTACCACGAACCTTCATTTCAGATAGGGACAACATGTTCCTCAACACCTTTTGGTCCATCTTGTGGTCTCTGATGGACACCAAGTTGGCCAAATTGATCCCCAAATAGATGGAAAAATAGAGGTGGTCAACAATGTAACCTACCCATTACCATCAAAACTAAGTTTGTTGTAATACCATTCAAAAATATGCATGCATTTATAATACCAAATGACTCATGCAATTAACAAAATTTATAAAACATGAATGCATACATTAAGCACACAACAAAAACATCATTCACATAAGAAAAATACACAGTGGAATTAACATGATAAAATATACAAAAAACTTATCTTGAATGGGAAAATTAAGTGGTTGCATACAAAGGACGTTCCTCCCATCCAAAGGTTGTATGTTCATATTTTCTCAACATCAAGCAACCCCCGAGATGAGGCTAGTCCACAAGGAAGTCTGGCTCTCTTGTCCATTTTCCACACACTCAAAAACCCAATTCCTAGGTTTATACTCCAACAACAATTTTGATCCACCATCGCTCTCTTCCCTTCAACCCACACAACCCAAGGAATGGGTTCCCCCTTATCTACTATGCGGTCCCTTAGGCATTCCCAATTCCCTCTAGGGATCCAACTTACATGGTTGGATAGAAATCTCTTAGTTGGGGACTACAAGAATCATCAACTTCTCTAGGAGTGCGCATGCAACCTTCTCAATGTTCTTTGGGAAGTCACCTCAATAGGAAACACATTTACATGTATATAACCCATGTTTCATGCATACACCCTTATTTTCAGCCTCAAACATTTCCTAACAAGTATTATTTCCATGGATAGCATGGTTGATGCTCTTTCCCCACCCATGCTTATCTCTTGCTACCAAAAATCAACTTGTAAAAAATTCATTATCTTCCTACTCGAATTTTCTCTTATCCCATGCTTTCTTGACTCTTATGTTGATTATTTGGGTTGGTTTTCATTGATTTCAACCCTTGAAGAAAGTCCGGTAGCAAATTCTGGTAGCACAAAGGTTTGGGTAATGGACCCAAGTTTGTTTGATGTATAATGGTATGATTTTTAATATATTTGAAGGTAAAACTATTCTATATGAATAGTACATGGCATGCCATTTCCGGTGGTATGTGGAATGTCACTTAAATCCTCACAGTTAGAGAGTTATATCCATGTGAAGTTGAAGAACCCTCATGAGTCATCTAGAATCCCAAAAAGATCAAAGTAATCAAAGTGGTTGCAAAGAATAAATTATTTAAATAATAAAGTGAAGTGATGAGTGTACTATAAGTCAAAGTGGATACAAAAGAAATTATTTAAATAATAAAGTTAATGGAGAAATTACTA
>JASDQU010754480.1:40383-50594 GCA_032191745.1 Picea mariana | reverse complement strand
AATAAAGTTAATGGAGAAATTACTAAGTGGACAAGTGGTTAGAAGTGGGTTAGCCCTAAAATAAGGAAAGTGGGTTAAGATGGTTAGAAGGTAACCCTTGAGGAAGCTACATGAAAGTATAAATAAGAGGCAAAGGTCTCTCATTTAATCACCTATTGAATATCATTGAATATCTATTTTGTGAAACGTTATTTGGGAAGGTATTGTTGATAGAGAAAAATGTGGTAGAAAAATTGTGGTAGGAAAACTGCGGCAAAAGAAAAAAAAAGTGTGGCAGTAGGAAAACTGCGGCAAAAGAAAAAAAGTGTGGCAGAAAAATCACAGCAGGAAAAATGTGATAGAAAAAATGCAGCAGAAAAAGTGCGGCAAGAAAATTGTTGCAGGAAAAGTGAGGTAGAAAAAGTGCGACAGGAAAATCGTGGCAGGAAAAGTGTGACAGAAAAACCACGGCAGGAAAATCGTGGTAGGAAAAGTGCGGCAGAAAAACTGCGGTAGAAAAAGTGCGGCAGAAAAATCGTGGAAGCAGAACACTACAAGAAGAAAAAGGTATGGTTTTCATATGTGTAGTGTTGAACTTATGAATGTAGTTGAGGGATTTCCTTGTAAATCTGTTGGATGCCCTCTTGGAAGTTTAGGGCTTGTTGTAGAATGGTTTTGAGGCAGATCTATTGAAGTATATTGTCAGTGCACTTAGTTTGATTTATTGGCATACCTTGTGGTGCATTGTGAGAGACACTTGTTAGTGGTATTGATTTATGATTGGCTTATGAATGATACATCCTTGAGGCTACATAAAAGTGAGGCTATGGTACATGGTTTGATGTAAGGGTTTATGGTATTTGGTTATGGATAGCATGATGTATTGCTAGAGAAATTTTGATGGTTATATTGGTATATGTATTTGCTATATGGTTGAGGTACATGTTGGGTACATGGTTGAGACAAGTAGTTGATGAGTTGTCACATACATGAGGTGTATAGTTGATGATGTTGGTACATCTTGATGAGTCATAATTTATGTATATTTGATGCATGATTGGTACATATTTAGTGCATGGTTGATGCACTCTTTGATGCTACAGGTTGAGGTACAGGCTGTTTGGATAGGTTTGGTGCATGGTTGATGCATTTGTTTATGGTACAAGTTGAGGCACAGGTTGATGTATGGTACATGTTGGCATAGGTTCTTGGTACATATTGTTACAGGTTGATTACAGGTTGACTGGTATAGGTTTACAACAGCATATCTCACAGTGATAGTGTGACAGTGGTTCCATAATTCTACTTCTACGTCAGGGAGGTTGGACAGCGAAAGGAAGGTGGTTGTATCCACCTTTTGGTTGTATCCGGAGAACATAGGGGGTTGTAGCCTCCTTCTGGTTGTATTCATAGAATTGGGGAGTTGGAGCTTCCCTCAGGTTGTAGCCTGAGAAACTAGGGGGTTGTAGCCTCCTTCTGCTTGTAGCTAGAGAATTGGGGAGTTGGAGCTTCCTTCAGGTTGTAGCCTTAGAAACTAGGGTTTTGGAGCCTCCTTCCAGTTGCAATTGGAAAACAAAGGAAGTTGGTGCTTCCAATGAATGTAATTCTTAAAGACATATAAGAAAAAGCATTATGTGGTTTTCTCCCGCTTTCGGTTTCCATGTAAAACACTGGTGTAATGTGTATGTGTGTGATTGCTCATTTTTTCATTGTTTATTTACTCTGCAATTATTGGATGATAATGCTACATTGAAATAAAACTTACATTTTATGGTGAAAAATCATTAAATTGCTCAAGTATTTATTCATCCCCCCTATCAATAATCCAACATCTTACACTCCCCTCCAAATATGATTACACTCAACCCATGCTCCCATAACTGAGTGGGATTACTTCCTCACACAACCTCTTACATGAACTCAATGATCGAGTGATAAATAAGTCAAAGGGATAAATGACTAAATGGTAACTAATTAATAAATATGGATTAATACTCAAGGCACATGAAACCCCTCAAAACCCACATTAAGTCCCCTTGTGGAATCATATCCCCTAATCATTACCGTTTGTCTCGTATTGAAGTGAATGGTTTAATTTTTATTTAATAATTATAATGTACAATTTTACATAGCTTGACCCTCGACCATATTAACATATTGACTCACCAACCTAAATCATATTTTCATAATTACATTATAATTTACGAGGACTAAAACTAGGAATTTTACATCCCCCCCCCCCGTATTTTTTCATTATCCTCAATGCACAACACCCTATAGGTGTACATACATATTACACTGTCAAGCTCTCTGGACTTTAATCAACATATAGTCTCTATGGCCTAAGATCACATAGGCACTTTGACACAAAAACATATACACATGCAATTTGACCAATGCATATATACATAGGCACTCCAACCCAAAAACATACATAATGATTTCACATTTCATCATTATGGCAGTGGTTCCAACCAACAATCTTTCTTTCCCTTCAATCTACATAACCCAATGAAGTGTACCCCATTCTCTTCACCATAGTCCCTCAATCTGAACCACTTCCCTCTAGGGCTCCAACACAAGTTCAATGTTGAAGTCTTAGAGTTGTGGCTCCAGAAATTCTAGTTGTGATAATGGAATCTCCAAACTTGCAAATAGTTGCATATGTTCCACTTGCATTGCATATTCTACCTCCCACTTTTCTGAGCTGTAACAAGTCCACTAGACTTATCCCATGCCTTTGTTCTTTCTCTACTTCCTTTTGATGCTCTTCTTTCCACATACTCAATTCATGTCCATGTTCTTCAGATGTTCCTATATCAGTCATCAAGAAAACATATGTTATCTTCATAATAATATAACAATTATCTTTTCCATAAGAGTCCTCAACTCTTCAATGTAACATTTATTCAAGAGTAATCTTTTAACCAATTTAGAACCATAAGAAACACTTATCTATATGGCTACTCCATGCTTTACAAAAATGCTACAGGAAATAAATTAGCTCACTGTCATTTTTCAGACAAACCCTCTTGATCTTGACCACCCTGCCATATGCATTCTTAAGTCTCCTCTTGCTTGCTACACTCACTCTTCCAGGCTCAAGCATCCCCTTCTCTACTACATAGTCCCTCGGGCATCCATCTTGTCAAGGATTTCATGTGCAAGGAGAGACTTGACTTACTACTAGAATCCTCCCGACAATCTATACCTAGTGGAAATCATAGGGTTCTAGTTTCCTAACGGTAGACTTCTTCTTGAGCTTTCCAACTTCAATATCCATTATCTCATATGTATCACACACATATAGTCATGAGACATTATCATAGCAATTTTACTTATTAATTTCCATAATGTGCAATTGAATCTCACACAATTGCATTCAAGCATTAACAAAATTTTGTCTACTCAAGGCCCTCTGCTTTTACATGCCAATTCAAATATTTAAATTTAACTAAGGGAATTATTACCTCAATTCCCTTAATCATTTTATGCAACATAGGCAACCAAATGCATACTTGCATAGCTTGTATCACATTACTTGATACTACCTGATTAGCCCCTATTTTCTAGAAGTGTGCAAGATCCCTTCACCAAACTCTTGATCAACATTCTTACAATCCTCATTTGTCTATGTATGGATGGTAGTCATATGAACAACATCATAAACATCTTCAACCATGCTATATAATTTTTCCTGGATAAATAATCCATCATTATCCATATTCAAATATCACAACAACATTTTTTCATATATATCAACATACTACTTAGAGTCTACAAGAATTCCATATGCATGTCTAGGCATTCTCAAATGCATGTCAATATGCACCAAACATTCAATCTCGACAAGCCTACTAGTGCACATGCATTCCTTTTTTCCTATATGCATTTTGCATTACTTCTAGTATGCTCTCCAATGCATATTTATTTCCTATTTATTTATTTATTTATTTGTGTTGTAGACAACTGTCCTTCAATTCTTAGATTCTAGCTTCCATGTGTGTCCTCACTCTGCTCATGTGTGCATTGTTTCTTCTTGATGAGCACCTTCCAGCCAAGTCCAACTTGGCCTTTCCACAATTCCAACCAATATGTCATATTGACAACTGCTTCCACTTAGGAAATCACGCCCTAACTTTATTTTGGTTGAACCTTTCATTATTCCTTATGTTGTACAAGCATTATTTCAACTAAATATTAGCACTGCAATATAATTAACCACTCATTTCTTATTTGACCAAACCAAGGCTTAAACTTCACTTCATTAATCAACATTTCAGCATAATGAAATCTTACATTTATGTCATACTTTAGAGCTTTTGTCAATATCAATTTCTATCATGTTGGCCATGTTCACAATTGATGCTACAACAATTGCATCACAACTCTTATTCATTTTTTTAATCATCTCTTGAATTCCTCACACTTGTACACCGCTTCCACTGCACACTCTAATAACCAAAGTATTCTTTCCTCAAGAACATGATAATAACCAAAGTATTCTTTCTCGAAGACTTTTTTATCATCTTTTCTATTTTCTCCTTTTCTTTCCTCCTCTCTTCGTTATCCTTCCCTTGCTTTCTCTTCTTCCCTTCTTCTCTTCTTCTCCTCTTCTATTCTTTCCTTTTCCCCATATTTTCCGATCACCAAAACCACTTCATTGGTAGTCAACTCAAAGGTATAAAGTTTACTTTTTAGCAACCCCCGAAAAGGTCTATCGATGATCACAAAAAGGTGTAAAGTCTACTTTTTTGGTGACCCTCGAGAAACTCCATCCACGATCGGAGAAAATATCTATCAGTGATCGACAAAAAGGTTCAATGGAAATCATAGAAAAATTCCATTAGAAATCCACAAAAGGGTTCAACAGTGATCATGGAAAAATTCCATCGAAGATCGACAAAAAGGTTCATCGACAATCGCAGAAAAAGTCCATTGGAGATCGACAAAAAGGTTCATCAGTGATGGCAGAAAAATTTCATTGGGGATCGAAAAAAGGTATAAAGTCTACTTTCTTCACTTCGTTGAACCCATTTGACTTAGAAATTTTTGTCCAAATCCGTGATGGTTTTGGGCCATTGATCTCGAGATCAATGTAATATCAACCATCAATCCATTAGAATTCATCGAACTCAGATTTATTCTTCAGTGATTGGGGATTTTCTATCAACTACTTTTTGTTCATACTTCACTAAATTTCGCCTAAGTCCCAAAGGCTCCATCGACAGATGAATCTTGGCCATTAATTGCCAAGTTAAATGAAATCTAGGCCATTGATTAGCTAAAATCCATTATATGACCATTTCCTTTTGCCACTATGACACTAACACTATGGACCTTGTCAATGGTATGGTCCACATCATCATTACATGGAGTTTTTCAAAAATCCCCCAAAATTATAATTTTCGAAAATTTCATAATTTTTCTCAAATTTTATTTTTCGACATAAATTGTAGCTATATGTTATGGCTGCCATGGGAGCTCTAAAATTAGCTTCCCATGGCTGAACGTGACCCTGCAACTGTCAATTCGACATCCCTTTTCCAACTCAAATGAATACTTCACCTAGAATTCAGGAATTTCTCTCTAAAATTCACCATTTTCCCCAAATTCAACATAGATTAATGCTCTGCAACCATGAATTTGTTAAATCTACACTAGTCTTTGGCCCATACAAGTCCGGTGTTGAACTGAAAGCTTTGATACCAAATTGTAACCTGCCCATTACCAACAAAACTAAGTTTTCTCTGATACCATTCAAAAATATGCATGCATGCAACATGAGAAATGACTCGTGCAATTAACAACATTTATAAAACATGAATTCATACATTAAGTAAACAACAAACATATCATTCACATAAGACAATTACACAACATAATTAAACATGATAAAAGATACAAAAAACTTATCTTGAATGGGAAAACCAATTGGCTGCATATGAAAGACATTCCTCCCAACCATAGGATAGCTCTTCATTTTCTCTCAACAACAAGCCACACTCGAGATAAGGTTAAGAGTCTGCAACGAGGTCTGGCTCTCTTGTCCATTGTCCACACACTCAACAACCCAATTCCCAGGTTTCTACTCCAACAACAATTCCAATTCACTATCACTCTCTTCCCATCAACTTGCACAACCCAAGGGATGGGATCCACCTTCTCTACTATGCAATCCCTTATGGATTCCCACTTTCCTTCAGGGTTCTAGTGCACATGGTTGGATAGGAATATCTTATCCAAGGAATCCAAAAATTATTAGCTTCCACAGGAGTTCTCACATAGCCTTCTCAATGTTCTTTGGGTAGTTTCCTCAACAAGAAACACACTTACATGCATACAACCCATGTAACATGCATACAACCTTATTTTCAGCCTCAAACACAACCCAACAAGTTGTCTTTCCATGGCTAGCATGGTTGGTTCTCTTTCCCCATCCATGCTTCTCTCTTGCTACCCAAAATCAAACTGTAAAAACTATCCTCTCTTCCTATTTGAATTTCCTTGTGTTCCATGCTTGCTTGACTCTTACTCTCCCCCCAAAATATGATTACACTCAACCCATTATATCACAACTGAGTAGGATGACTTCCTCACTCAACCTCTTACATTAATTTAATGATTGAGCACTAAATAAGTCAAAGGGATAAATGGCTAAATTACAATTGATTAATGAAGATGGCTTAAGACTCAAGGAACATGGAAACCCCTCAAAACCACCAGTAATCCCTCTCTCTTATGGAATCATAGGCCCACATCATTACCATCCCTCTTGTATCACATCCAATGATTTACTCTTTATTAATAATTACAATGTAATATTTTACATATCTCAAGCCTAGGCCATATTAACATATTGACTCAATAGGTTTAATCACATTTGCATAATTACATTAGAAATTATAGGGACAAAAACCATAGATGTTACAAATAGGATGATTGTGCATATCTTGCATATGAAAAAATCCAAATTTCCACGTACATGGGATGAGAGCCTCCCATATGTTCAACATAGCTATAAAAAAGTCCTCCACAACTTTATTGGCCACAACCCTTTTTAGGTGTGCTTGAGGTTCCAACAATTGGCCCCCATTGATGTAGCTTTGCATGTTTCAAGTTCCCCAATAGATTCCTCCCACGTTGAGACTGAGTTAGATAGAGCATCCAAATTCATTGAACAGCTACAACACCTCCAACAATAGGTTCATGATATCTTGGAGAATACTAATGCCAAGTATATGCAATGACATGACCAACATTGAATTCCTCACAAGTTTCATATTGGTGACAAGGTGTGGTTGCATTTGCAGAAATAACATCTCACAACCCCCTACAAGAAGCTTAGACCACTCTGATATGGGCCTTACACCATCACCAAGGTTGTGAGGGACAATTGTTTATAATTGAGTATTCCTCCTTTCCTTGGCTTGCACCTAGTTTTTAATTTGGAGTTGCTTCGACCATATTTCCCATCTCTATTGGACACCTCATAGGTGGCTAAGCAATTGGCCTCTATAAAACTCAATCCAAAATGCATTACACATGATTTAGTGGATCATATTGATGGGCCTCTATAATTCCTATCAAAAGGCCCATCAAAGACACACTTTTTGATTACTTATTTACCGAAGAACTCGCCCTTTTTACCATGCCTAATATAAAATGTGGTTGTTTTGCAAATTATTTAATGAATGATTTTGAGTTTGAGATATGATGAGTAATGATTATTTTTTAATTATTTTCATGATAAAATTGTATGTGTATCCTAACCTCAATAGGTCGAACCACTCATAGAAGGATGGAGGTCGCAACACATGGAGAAAAACAAGGGATCTTGTCCTCACCTACCACTAGTTCGCTACCAAGATATTAGAGAGCCACTATATTCAAACTCAAACTTTAGGGATCCAAAATATAGCCAATGAAGATGAGTATTTTGAATGAAGGAATTTTGGGGAGAAAAGTGTCGGGGATTAGGTGTAACACTGCAAGGACTAATAACATAATATGTAGAATGAACAAAGAGAAATAAACTTCAAATACGATCGATGGTGTCTAAGGACACCGTTACAACACTTAATCACAATGCATTTTGATTAGAACATCACAAAGCATCATTGAACACACATACAACACTATTTTCTCACTATCAAATTGACCCATAGGATCCTTTATTATAGTTTTTGGATCTAACCAATTTCCATGAAATTTGGATTATCTTGCCCACATAAAACCGTAGGTGGTTGGAACGGATCCCGACAAATATGTGTGATTTCATTGGCTAGTCAACCCAACCATCCAATAATCCAACACATTGTCGACTGCTTGGTTGGTCGATCTACCAAACGATTGTCTTTAACCGCTACTCGATTATCTGGCTAACAATATAGTCAACCACCTGACCAACTGTCTCCAGCTACTAGTTTACTGACCAATTGATTGTCTCTAGAAAGAGTGGGATGAACCATTATAACCTGAGGTTCCAACACCCCCCATCAACACATGGCTCTAGAGATTTGGGAGGTGGAATTACATTAGCAGGATACCCCCCATAATTGCAGCTTCCTGAAGCTCAAGCATATTATGTATCTTAAAGTACTTAGCTTCAGACAAGGGTTTTGTAAAGATATCAACAATCCGATCATTTATTTTATAGTCAATAAGAGTGACAAACTTCTCTTGAACCAACTATATCAATTAATGAACATGTAGTTCAACATGCTTCATTTTACCGTGTGCAACAAAATTATCAGCAACCTGAATTGCACTTTGATTGTCACAATGAATAGAAGTCAAGGTTTGAATAGGAAACCCAAGTTCACCCAAGAGTCGGTGAATCCAAACTGCCTTTGTACCAAGATCGACGATGCCATGATATTGATCTTATGTAGTCAAAAAGGTGACTACCTTTTGTTTCTTGCATGACCAAACATGTGATCTAGTGTTGAAGAGAAACACAAAGTGTAGTGTCCTTTAGGCCGAGCCCTATTGTAAATCATGTTCTGAAAGGAATTGTAATTAGGTTTTATAGGCTGGAAAGCCAAGTTTTTATAAGCTAGTGGCTTATGTGTTTGTTAGGCCAGGGAGCCTAAGTGTTGAAGGCTAGGAGCCTACTATTGTATATGTAATCACGCAGAACAAATTAATAAAAATTTGTAAACACCGCCAGGTGCAGACCGACCACGATGAATGAGTGAAGGGGGACTGAGATTCCATAGAGAAGGCAAGGGATTAGGGGCTGGAAGGTGGGAAAAGGGGCTAAGTGTTAAGCCTAGGGGGGACTTCAGCCTTGGGAATAATATTTTAATATTATTCCAAAAAGGCATGAACATTTCATGTTTTATCCTAAGTTCCTAACCATGAGGAAGGTGATGTGTGTTGGGTAAATGCATTCAGTTTCCAGGGCGACAAGTGTCAGCCCCAACCCATGCAAATAAAATGGTGAAGATGAGACATGATGGGGGTTCTCCTCCATTCCACCCGACGGCCTGAGTGCGTATGGCCTCTAAGCGGTACGACGGATCCAACCTCTGCAGAAAAACCTCGTACATATCCTGAACTGAAAAAACATGTGTTCGTTTGGAGAATCTATGTATATCCTCTATCTAAGATCGAGCTTGTGCATGGGGTCTCTATCCCAAAGTCATGACCATGAGCCATTTAGCCATTGTTGAGCCTGTAGGAAATCCACGTCAGTTTTCCCTATTGATTGTTGTGGCCACACAGTGCTGGACTGTGTGTGGCTTGTTGGCCAGTGGAGCAACACTCTCTCTAGGAGAGAGAGTGTACAAAGGAAGGAGAGAACTCCTGGAAGGAACCTTGTAGCTGCCACAGGGCCCGGAGACTTTCGGTCCGGCTTGTTGCTGTAACCCAAGGCAAGGGAGGTTAGCAGCCGAAGGACTGTCCAGGTGACAGAGAAGGTGTATACTCCTGGGGTGGAACAGGCATGTGGGGAATGAGGGTCTGTGGGCAATGAGCGTGAGAGGTTCCTGGGAGAGAATCTCATCCTTGTGGTTGTGTGTTGTTTCCTTGTAACCTCAACCTAGCCTAGGATTCCTTGTCCTGGGGTGGAGCTTAGTCCCAGCTCGGGGGTGACCCACTGTTAAGCTGATGAGTAGTGCGGTCTAAGGCTTGGAGGTTCATGGAAGGCCTGCACTTGGTTGGTGGAATATACCACTGTTCAAAGATAAGTACCAGATGATGCTTTAATTATGTTTCTGTATCTCTGT
>JASDQU010754480.1:18154-37301 GCA_032191745.1 Picea mariana | reverse complement strand
ATATATTGTGCATGGTTTATTGTGGTGTATTGGTGTAACTCTTATACTATTGTTAATTTCTCATTAGATATAGTTTAATGGTTTAAGTATAAGTTGAAAAAGGTTTTAAATTGTACTTGATACTGATTCACCCCCCTCTCAGTATCAATATTATTTATGTATAATCTCTAAGTAACCTTAATACCCTTCTAGTGTCACTCCACTGCCAGCGAGCATCCGTAACCTTGAAAGAGTCACCCTGATATCACAGACCTTTCTCTGTAGCTATCACGCATCCATATCCCTAACAAAGATATCTACATTACCTCCTTGAAATCCTAACTCCCATTAGAGTTGTTTTCTCACGTCATCACTTCTTTCTTTTATTATTATAATGCAAAGCATATGTACCCATTACTAGTCATTTCCCATAAGGAAGACCGATACCTGCTATTGAAAGTGCTAAACATTATGACAAGGAATCTCATACTAGGAAGACCTGAATTTTCCTTGTGAAACAAAATTGAATTTCTAAGTAAAATTGCTATGATGATATCTCATGAGGATTGTATGTGTATTGTTATCGTGAGATTTGTACTTATGCCAAATCCCCAACACAAGTATTCAAATCTGTGTAACTACAGGATAACCGACCACTATCACTTTAGTAGGAAATCCCCACATTTTAGGGATGGAAGAGGTCCAACCCAGGGGAGGCATCCCCAGTAACCTCAAGGGATCAAATAACAAGGGTATGGTCAAGATCAGAGAACCCTCTCATGGGTTACCTAATTCAAAGGGTTTGTGTCTGTAAAATTGAGGCAAAGGAAGAGTTTTGTGTACCTTCCTGGAACAAGAACAATATAGCATATATATAACAAGTTCCAAGTACCAATATGATAAAATACCTCAATAGAAAATAGACAACATAGATATATGATGGCTGAATCAAAATTGCAACAAGATGACAGTTTATAACAACCAATAATATTTTGTAACAACCACAAGAAATATATATCAGAATTGCATGAAAAGACAATGAAAAATCAACATTTATCCAATAGTTCCAAGCAATTTATGAGTATGTTAGCTATGAGTTAGAGTGAATTATGCAGAAAAATGAAGCAAGTTAGATGGTTGCAACAGTTTTTTGCAACAACAACAATAAAGTTAGTAGATTACGCTATGCTGGGGTTTAAAATGTTATTAAAATCTTTAGAGAATAGAGTTGAGAGTTTGTTTGATCAATTCCTTCACAAGAGAGAAAGTGAACTAGTTCCTTTTGGGGCTATGGAACCATTTACAACAACAATATAACTTGGAGAAATAATGAAGATAATAATGTTCTAAGGATGATGAGGTGAAGTTTGAGGTGCTAGCACCTAAGGGCCTCAACCTTCAAGTCTCAAAATATGAACTTTGGTAGAGAACAAGCTCTTTTGGGTTGTAATTCATTATTCTTCTTCCTTAGACTCTATAAATATTTAGGAACAAATTTCTAGAACAAGACTCCTAAAGTGATAACACTTTAGGGATTTAGGAGCCTAATCTATACAAGATTCTCTTAACAATTAAATAGTTGGAATGATCTTGAGAGAGGAGGAAGCACCTTATGCTCCTCTCCTAGGGTTTTAGACAAGCAATATCACAATATTCAATATGAACAAGTAAAGTTTACCATAACCATTTAATGCATGAAATGAAATTGCATATTTTACTTACTTCACCAAGAAAAATCAAGCATAAAACCCTAGTTGCAGAAATTTTCCACCAAAATAAGCCAAGAGACGTCCAAAGCAAGTCCTCCTAGAGATAGCACACTAGTAAAATCAGCCAATGTTGCAAATAGGGTGAAACTTTCAGATCCAATCCTCTTGTGTGAGGAAGAGTTATGATAAAAATGAAATGTCAAGAGGCTTATTTATATGGAGCCTCTTGACCTAATTTGTTAACACAAAATTACATGAGGGTCGACCTCCTCAATCATCCTCTAATTTTACAAAATTTAATTTATTTTGCACAAAATAAAACCCTAAAGGGTGATGTCATACCCTTTTAGGGTGACGTTGGCTCCCAAAATGGAACGTTGAGGTGGATAAGTGAAAAACTAGGCCTCTAAAGGCCATCCATCATGCAACATGTGCCAACCATCATGTCAAACCCTCCTCCATCAAATCATCAAGCCCTAAGTGATGTCAGGGGATAGTAGGGCGACGTCCAAGCCTCCAAAGGCTAACGTCTAGGTGTAAAGAGGTAGGAGCTTGTCTCCTAGCCATGCCAAAGTGCCTCCAAAGGAAATGACCTCCTTCTTCAATGTGAAAATGGTGATCACATGTATGATACATGACATATGATGGTTATTGAACTTGAAATCTTGGGGAAAAGGCTACTGTTAGGACATTGGGACCCTATGATTTCCACAACTTATAGATTTTCAATGGGAGTTTGGTAGTAATTTGACACTCTCCTTGCATGAGAACACATTGGAAAATCATGGATCACCCGAGGGACTGTGTAATCGTGAAGGGGATGCTTGAGCCTGGAGGGTGAGTATAGCAAGGAAGAGGCAACTTAAGAATGCATATGGTATGGTGGTCAGAATCATGAGGGTGTGTTTGAAAGGAAAGTGAGATAAATTATTTCCCATGCAGCTTTGTGAAGCACATGATAACCATTTAGATAAGTATTGGTTTATGATTACAAACTTAATTTTAAATAAATATTGTATTACAGAGTAGAGAACTCTTGTGAATAAAAAATTATTGTTATATGATAAGGGCTATAACTTCATGCATGTTTTCAGGATGGATGTTATATGAACGAATAAAGAAAGAATACATGAATTGAGCACTTGGAAAGAAGAGTACCAGAAGGAAATTGAGTTCAAGGATAGAGGCATGGAACAAGTAAAGTCTAGTGGACTTGTTGCATCTCAGAAGAAGCAAAGTGGAGTTGAAGATGTAATGCAGGAGGCACATCTGCAACTATTTGCAGGTTTGGATATTCCATTATCATAGCCGGAGTTTCTGGAGCCACAACTTTGAGACATCCTATCTGACCTTATGTTGGAGTCCTAGAGGGAAGTGGTATAACTTGAGGGACTACGATGTAGAGAAGGGGGTGCACTTCCTTGGGTTGTGCAGGTTGTGGGGAAAGAGAGCTTGTTGGTTGGAATTGTTGTGGGAATCGACACATTGTGAAAATAGTTGTCGTTGAAATTCCTAGAACCACGTCTCTGAGAGTTCTTAGCTGGTCTATGTTGGAGCCCTAGAGGCAAGTGGTATAGCCCGAGGGACGCCCGAGGGACTGTGGTGTAGAGAAGGGGGTATACTTCTTTGGGTTGTGTAGACTGAGGGGAATGAGATATTGTAGGTTGGAATTCTTGCAAGAGTTACTAAAGTGTGAACTCATTATGTATGGTTTGGGGTCGGAGTGCCTATAAGTACATGTTTTGGTCCAGAGTGCATATGTATATGTATTTTGGGTCAGAGTGCCTGTGTGACATTAGGTCGGGAGCCTATATGCTTATTAAGGGATAAAAATCCTAACATTGTAATATATAGGTACATCTATATGGTGTTGTGCACTGAGGAAAATGCAAAAATAAGGGGTAGGGGATGTAATATCCCCAGTTCTAATCCCCACAATTATAATGTAATTGTGCAAATATTAATTAGGCTAGTGAGTCGATATGTTTGGGTGGGATAGCCTGTACAAATTAATATGGAAAAGGGCCAAGCTATGTAAAATGTACATTAAAATTGTTAATAAAAATAATAATCGTTGGCTATGGTACAAGAAAGATGGTAATGATGGGGGGCTATGATTCCACAAGGGAGGGGGATAAAGAGGGGTCCAAGGGGTTACCCATTTATATTAATCCAAGCAATTTTTATATTAAATTTTACTTTCTTTGAAATATCGAAGAGATATTAAAGTGATGTAAGAGTGGTAGGTAGGAAAGGTCATCTCACCCAATTTATGACAACATGGGTTGAGTACAACCACTTTTTGGGAAATGTGTGAGTCAAGCTTGCATGAGAAGAAAGGAAATTCAAGTTCATTCTTCGGGAAATTTTTCATGTTGGTTTAGAGGAGCAAGAGGAGGGTTGAGTGCTGGAAAAAGAGTACCATCCATGCTATGTTTAAGGACAACCATTGTTGGGCTAAATTATGTTGAAAATGAGGTTGTAGGTGTGTAATAAAGTCTATATCCTTGTAAGTGACATTTCCTATTGAGGAAATGGCTCAAGAGCCTTCAGAAGGCTATTGTGAGCACTTATGGAGTAGTTGAGAGTTCTCGGAGTCCCAAACTACGATATTTCTAGCCAACCAAGTGCACTGGAGCCCTGGAGGGAAGGGGGAAGGCCCGAGGGACTATGTGGCATATAAGTGGGATCCCATTACTTGGGTTGTGTAGGTTAAAGGGAAGAGATTTGGTGGATTGGAACTGCTATTGGAGTAGAACTTGAGTTTGGGCTACTGATTTTGGAGAGTGGATAGCCAAGAGGGACATACAACCTTGTGGACTCATAGCCTCAGCTCAGGGTGACTTGTTGTTGAGATTTGAAACAACAAGCCTATGGCTGGGAGGACTATCCCATGTACACAACCAATCAGTTCAACTAATTAAAGATAAGTTTTTTTGTTATGCTTATGAAGTTATTTCCGTTGTGTATGTAATTGCTTGGATGCTATTGAGTTCCTTGATGAGCCTACAATCATGGTTTTATTATTGCTATTATTTGCACGAGTAAATCTAGCATGTTGTTGTTGATTTTATTTGTTTAAAGAGAAAAAAATTCATTTTGTTGGTTCTGTGTATTTTACATATGCTAACCCACACACCTAACCCATGTAACTAACTTGTGCAACCAACTTGTGCGATCAAACCACATAGTTATTCAATGCACCTAACCTACATATATAACTTGCACACCTAACCCACACAACTGCCTTTGCACCTAACCCAAACAAATAATTCACACACTTAACTCACACACACACATAACCACACACTTAATGTACCTAACCCACAAAAATAACCCATGTAACTATCCCATGTACCTAACTCACATAGATTACCACACACTTAGACAAGGCACCTAACCCATGTTCTAAGCCCATGCATACAACCCATAACACTAAACCACACATCTAAACCATGTGCTTAAACTGAACACATAGGCCATGCACATAACCCACACAGGTAACCCAAGCATCTAACCCATGCACCTAACCCCCATACATAACCCATGCATCCAATCTACTGATTGAAACCATGCACCTAAGTTACATATCTAACCCACATAATCAAACCATGCACCAAACCCACACACATAACCTACACGCCTAACCCACAAACATAACCCTGAAACACACATAATGCACATAACATATGAATCTACACACCTAATGCTCATAAAACTTTATGGCATCTCTCAGAGTTAAAGGTTTTGCCAAATTTAACAAATTTAATTGAAGAGTTGATTTAGGGAATTTTGACCCCAAAACTCTTGATTTTGTAGATAACATCTTCAAGCGTTTAAAGAAAGTTTGAGTTATGAAATTACTATATTGATATCTTATACAAAAATATGCCATCGGTCATTTTTGAATTTTTAGAATCTCATACACAGATATAGATAGTTATTTTTATAGTTTTAGTGATTTTTTTTTGCATTTATTACAAGTTAAATGACATAATTGTTGTGAATAATTGGATAACATGTGAAATACAAGTTCTTTGGTGTCCTCGGTTACTATTAAATCAAGAAGTGTTAAGAGATCCATGAAGCCCTAGAGGAGGCTTGCAGGTTCTGAAAGCTCAATTTTAACTTGAGAAATCTCCAAATTTGATTTTTTTACTTGAACCTACAATAAAAGTTTACAGGACACGTGGAAGCTCTAAAATGTTTTTTTTTTTTTTTTAGTACGTACACAATTGCTTCGCATATTGAAGCAATTTTTAGTGTTTTTATGTTAACTGTTACAATTTTAGGATACTTTTGAAACCTTAAATGTCCATGCATTTATCATCAGTTGAGGTGATTTACTTAAAGTGGATTTTTTTTCTAAGATATATTCACATTTGTAGTTTTTAGTCAATTAATAATACTTATAGGGGCATTATTCTAGAAACTACAATTTTTTTCTAGTTTTCAATATTTTTAAAGATGGGTTTTAAAAAATTGTCCCTAAAACTTCAATTCTCAGGACTTTTAGGGTGTTTTTCAAAATTGGCATCTAAAACTTTATTTCTCAAAAATTTCTTTGGATGTTTTTCTCTAATAATGAATTCTTAGAGATTTTGGAAGCATTCTTCTAAAAACCTCCACAAAAGCTACTTTTGGTGGTATTTTTTTGAAAACAAACCCCAAAAAACTTTTAGGGGTAGTTTTGGGAGGATTGTAATTGAAAGGATAATTGTTGTGGTATTTATTAACTTACTATATATATTAATTATATATGTCAAATTATAGGTTGACTTACTATTTACTTATACATGTGATACCTTATATTCATTAGAGTACTATATAACACGCTTTCATTAGGACAATCAAAACCACGTCGAAAGGTATCTTTCATTTAAGACATTACTTATCTTCAATTAACTCTTTCCTTAATTAGATGGAACGAGAATTGCAATATTTTTCCATCTTCTAAGTCATCATCGTCTCTTCTTAATGCTTCAATTAAACTTATACATTTCTCATCCTCTTCATGTTGTATTCCATTTTGTCATGGTCAAAGCCTATTAAAACATGACATTTCGTGCTTCACTTTGTTGTTGTCAAAATTATACAAACATGCACTAAAGTGCCAAAAATATTTGTTGGATCTATATTTCTAAACCAAAATACTTATGTTGAATGCCCAACTAAAAAAATGGGATCATCACCAATATAGGTTCCTTAGTGGGGGTTTTGTCCCCAAGGTCAAACCTTGGGCATCGATATTTAATAAATAGCCATGCATGTCTCATGAACAAGGGAATTCCCTCGAAAACCGACTCAACCTCCTTTAAGAAAAAATAAACCAATAAGTATCCTCGATGTAATAAGGTTGGTAAAAAAAATCTACATTTTAATTTTATGGATTTTGTGGGGGGCGTCAAACCCATAAACTTGAAAAACACCCCATGTTTAAGATTGATGATTTACATTATCATTTTTGTTGGATCAATGACCACCATATATTTGTCAAGTATCCTCTACCAACAACCATCCTCTATAAAACAAAGGATATTTTCTTTAAATAAAATCCTTAAATTTCAAAATACCATTGAACATATTCCTCCCTATATGAAGCTCTACTTGTAAGAGGAACACGATAAGTAAAATACCTCACTTGAGACATCTCACATCCTACTAAAATTTAAACTTTATATGTTGGTTTTTTATCACTAGTTCTTTTAATTTGAAAGATTAATTTTGAACATATGCTTTTTTAGTAAGAACTTTATTATCATCGCAACAATAAGACAATGAAAACATAAAATTTATTAATAATATGTCCATTACAAAAATCCTCCATACTAACATGTCACCTCTTTTCACATTATACTCCCTTGTGTCCAAGTCAAAAGCATGATAAAGTTAAATGGAATGCATAGAGCAAACTACAGTACCTAAAGCATGAGAGAGTAAAAATTATGGAATGGGACATTAATATGGCAAATCATAAATTCTGTTTTTTAAATATATTAAAGTTACTTTGTATGTTATTTATTTATTGGCCCAACATGGGTGAATTTAACTTTTTGGGGTTTTGTTATAAATATTTTTTGTTATAGATGTATGCAAGACTACTTTTTCCACTCATTGGTACAAAGTGATATATACATTTATTTGAAACGAGGAATATTATTACAATGCCAAAATTTATTAATTATATAAATTTGGGGTGGTCTACTCTGTTCTATAATAATGCAATACTAACAACTTTGGCATCCTTTATGTTAAAGGATGTATTGGGTATTTATTTTTTCTTAGTTTTCTAAAAAAAAATTAGGTAACAAGCATTGCATGATTCTCACAAAAGACAAGCATGCAGAGATCGCGGATTCCATCACACTATATAAAGACACTCGAACATGCCATGGGTTTTGAATTATACATTTTGGGCTAAGTTTATTTAGATAGTCTCTTTCAATGTGGTGAGTGTTATTAGTTGGGCTTGGAAGTATGTATTTGTACAGAGGCTACATACAAATGAGATGGCTATACAGATTCCCAAATGGTCGAGCTCCCAATCTTTTTGAGTTCGGTTGGTGTTATTAGTTGGATTTGAGTTTGGTTGGTGTTATTAGTTGGATTTGGAATATGTATTTGTATAAAGGCTAAACATAAATGAGATGGTTATAGATATTCCTAAAGGGTTGAGATGCCATATCTTGATTTTATTGTTTGAGGTCAAATAATTTAGTAAAAACGATTATATTTGTATTGTGATGTTGGGTTAGTATGATGGATGTTTGATAGAGTAAAACTTTTAGGAATAATTGTATGAGTCATTTACAACCCTATTATTGTTAAGTAGATGATGTTTGAGGTCAAATAATTTAGTAAAAACGATTATATTTGTATTGTGATGTTGGGTTAGTATGATGGATGTTTGATAGAGTAAAACTTTTAGGAATAATTGTATGAGTCATTTACAACCCTATTATTGTTAAGTAGATGAAAGAATGAGGCAATGAGCTAGATGTGAGGTGCATTTCATAAGTTCTGCATAAAGAGATCCTTGAATTTATGTTGAATCATCTATGTAATGAAAGTAGTTACACATTTTTTTTATCTTTGTAATATGAAAGAGATGATGAGTGCTTTAAAGTTTATTACCAAAACTTACTAATTAATGTTCCAAAGTTTATTCCCAAAACTTTAAAACCACCCAAAAAATTTGTTAATAGTAAAGTAAAAAAAACATATATTTTCGTTAATGTCTTGAAATTATCATAAGAATCATTGCTTCTCAAGTGCCTATGGAATATATCCCTTGAAAACTCTCTTCTTTGTAGGTGGAGGGGCCTTGTTGAGGGATGTGCCTCTTAAAGGCACTTAAAAGGTATGTGTAAGAGGAGGTCACTTCAACCAAATTGCATTGTATGCAAATTTGATTGTTTGAGATTATTTATTGCAAACTCTCTTCTTTGTAGGTCCAGGGGCTTTGTTGAGGGATGTGCCTCTGAAAGGCTCTTTAAAGGTATGTGTAAGAGGAAGTCACTTTAATCAAATTGCATTTTATACAAATTTGATTGTTTGAGATTATTTATTACAAATGTTGAATCCCATGATCTTTATCTTTCCCAAGTTCAAATGTAAACTAAAAAATCACAAAATCATTTCAAAGTACCAACTTTGTATTGTATTGTTGAAGCAATGCAATCATTTTCAACTTTAGTTTTCTTGTAGTAAACATTGCCATACTTATGCTAACACCTTTCCATGCATGCACTGAGGTATTTGCTAACTTTGTTGACTTTGAGTTGTTTAACTTCCAAGGCTAGAGTGGTCATTTGACTAGTCATTTCACCTACATCTCTTCCTAAGAAGCATCTACATTGTAGTTGGTTTTCTTTCAAATCCTATTGTATGGATTACTCTATCCCTTTGTTGTCCAATGAAATTTGAGAGTTAAAATCTTGAGATCAACAAAAGAATATTGTTGTGTCTTTTCTTGTGTGTTGAAGTCCAACTCCTCTTTCAAGGCCTACATGAAAACAATTTTCGATGTATCTGTACACAATGTTTATGCAATTTTTCTAAATACATAAACTTTTTTGAAAAACTTTGATTGTTTCATTTCAGAATTTCTTTATTTGTTTCCTTGAAGTGTCAAAATGTGCACTCAAACATTGAAACTAATTGAGAGCAAAGTCTTTGAGAGCCACAAGAAACAAGCTAAGTGGTTGAGATTTTGTTGTGTCCACACCTCGACAAAAGACATCAAACTCAAAGAGATGTTGAAGGAGATCCTAAGTCAAAGATCCTATTATGATGAGCTACCATATCCCTTCTATGTTGTGGCAACCTTAATTGACCATGTTCAATTGCATAGTAGCTTGATTTCCCTAAAAATATATTTTAGAGTGTAGTAGTGGCTTGTTTTATGTGCTCTTCTTCTTCCTCTACTTTGGTAAACATTAGAGGTTAAAAAACTGAGTCTTTTGGGTGGCTATAAGTTTTCATGTAGCCTTTGTGGCAAATGCTAGATGTTAGGTTTTTTTTTTGCTTGGGGTGGCTATTGTATGTGACCCACTTTCTTATTATAAAATGTAAAATGTATGTACACATTATTTATTAATAATTTAAATGAAGCATTTTATTTTAAAAATCAATTCTATCTTATGTCGTTGATCACAATATAAAGAAATACTTATAATGATGGGTGCCACCTCTCAATATGCCTCCCTTAAGATCAAGAATGTGTTGATATTTATAATGAAACACTCTTTTAGATATCTATCCTTTGATGTGAGAGGAACCAAAATGCATTCGCCATTGTCCAAAGAGAGTTCATACAAAAAGTATCAAAAGACTTTCTATGCCCGTAAAATGAAAACCATCACATTATCAAGTTACATACATAGTGCCTTCTTCTAAATTAGAAATAATTGTTTCAATTGGGAAGCAATATCCTTGTTTGTTACCAATAGTTCTATGATTAGCATAGATCCATCTCAATCCTATATTTATTATGCATCAAGAGGGATACAAGTAGGTGATTCCAACACAACACATTCTTAAATGTTATTATTCTCTCTCTCATGCACAACCCACTAATTGTTATTATCTCTTGAATGTGGTGTATATAAGTAGGTGTATCCACAGACACAACTCACTGATGATTATTATGTGGTGTATAAAAGTACACATGTCCACACATACAACTCATTGATTGCTATTACACTTGCATGTGGCATATACAAGTAGGTAGTGTCTCCACCAATACAATCAACTCTTTGTTATTATCCCTTGAATGTGGCATATACAAATAGGTATCTACTAATACAATTGACAAATTGTTATTATCTCTTGAATGTGGCATATACAAGTTGGTATATCCACACATACAATGTAATATTATTCTTCCACATACACAACTCATTGAGTATTAACATCTCTTGACATATTCTTGAATATTATTATTTGCACACATAATCATATAGCCCATTGATTGTTATTATCTCTTCCATATTTGTGAATAGTCCAATGCTATTATTCTTTGTCTCACACACATATAACCCACATGATTGCTATTATCTTTGGAATGTGGCATACACTAATTTGGCACACACTACCCATTGATATTATTCTTGTTATTATTCACACACACAAAACCCACTGAATTCTTGAATGTTATTATCTCTTGTTGTTATTCACATACACACGACTATCTCATTCACGCTCACACAAATTCCCATTGATCGTTATTATCTCTTGTTATCATTCACACACACAACTTATCTCTTTTTATTATTCAAACACACACAATCCACTCTTATTATCTCTTGTTATTATTCACACACACAAAACCCAACTTTACTAACCCTATCTTGTTATTATTCTCTCTCACACAATTGCTCTTGTTATTATCCACACATACTCAATTGATTGTTACACACACATAGAGAATGAAGCCTCTCTTGTTAGTATTCATACATTGAAAACCCAACTTTACTAATCCTATCTTGTTATTATTCTCTCACACACAATTGCTCTTGTTATTATCCACACATACTCAACTGATTGTTACACACACACAATGAACCCTCTCTTGTTATTATTCATACAATGAGACACCCATGATTATTGCTATTATTTTTAACCCTCTCTTGTTTTTATTCACACACACCCTTTCTTGTTATTATTTATACACACACGACTCATTGCTATGTTTACACAAAGTTATTATCCACAAGTTATCTCTTGTTGCATCCAGAGAAGCTAGGTGCATTGTACAACCCAATATGGTGAGGCAAAGTGCCACCTTGTTCCACTCATTTTTTGGAACCAAAACCCTTAAGGGTAGAGTTCCATGGTCAAAGTTTCCATTAATTAGGGAGTCAAAGTTAAGCCTAGATCCACTCAATTTTTTGGAACCAAAACCCCTAAGGGTAAAGTTCCATGGTCAAAGTTCCCATTAATTAGATGGAGCTATAATTTCTAAACAAATTCTACTAAATTTGAGGAATATTTTTGTCAAAAATGATTGAATTTGTCCAATTATTCATGAAAAAAATAAAATATAATAATAATAAAATATAACATTAAAGTCTATTTAATTTCTTAATTGCAAAATGAAATGCACTTTACCTCTTTATATGGGTAAAAGTGAAACCTAAATCCACTCATTTTTTTGGAACCAAAACCCCTAAGGGTAAAGTTCCATGATCAAAGTTCCCATTAATTAGATGGAGCTATAATTTCTAAAAAAATTCTACTAAATTTGAGAAATATTTTTTATCAAAAATAATTGAGTTTGTCCAATTATTCATGAAAAAATAAAAATAAAATATAACATTAAAATCTATTTAATTTCTTATAGATAGTGGGAGGGAGTACTAATAGAGAATATGTATTATAATAATACATATTCTCTATTAATGACCCCACCTTTTTATATTGGTAAAAGTGAAAAAAAAACAACCATAATAATAATAATTATTCACACGCACGTACACATACAAATCACCTATTGTTTGCACTAATCCTCTTTTATTATTAACACACGAACACACATAACTTTTATTTCCTACACAACTTTTGTTATATTTTAACTTTTATATCATACACAACTTTTATTATTATTTTTAACTATCTCTTGTCATACTATTTTTCACAAGTTATCTCTTATTATTCTTTAACTTATTTCTTATCATGCACAAATTCATATTATTCACAAATTATCTGTAGTTATTATTTATACTAGTTGTTCTTATTCACCACTTATATATGCATTAATCTAAATGTTTTCCGAAATGTTTTTTTAGGCGATATTTTTCAGAAACATTTGCTTGAAATCAGGTTAAAAATTGTTAAATCTACAAATTTAAGTGATTATTTCTGTACAATCCAAGTGTCCCATAAATTTTCAACATACTAAATCTTAGATTCAAAAATAAATTTTAAATAACAAAAATAATAATTTTATGCAAATTTATATCACCAAATTATATTTCATTAAAAAAACCCACTTCATAAAACATTTATAACTAAAATGTGATTACCTATATTATATTAACATGAAAGTGAGTCAAAATACTCCACAGCCAGCTGCCAAGCCGTGAAAGGTTTTCCGGGCAAAGAATATTTGGTCCTACTCTGAAGTGATACTTTATCCGATATCACGATTCCGTTTTGAATTCAAACAAACATGTAACAACTTTGACATTGAAACCGCGTTAGAGGGGAAACGGAAACGTAAACGGAAACCGCTTTCGTCGCAATCCCGTTTCACTGACCGACCCACAAACGGCTTTCACCCTCTGACTTTGATCGCGATTCGCACGATAACCACCTCTGCAGTCGATCTCTTTCTACATTTAAGCTCTCCACGTCATATCAATTCTATCTGGAGACGTGGACCCACGTGCTCCAATGGAAGGTAAAGCCAGCCTGGCAGTGGCAGTGGGGGAGAGGTAGCGCTGTCCTGGCAATGCCGTGATTACGGTCGGCGGTGTGTTGAGGTCACCGTCACACGAGCCAAGTTTCACGTCGAGTCACGGGAAACAGCTAGCAATCGGCCACTGCGAAAGGCGAGCATGTGATTGGCAGCACGTTCTCTGGGTCCCACTAGTCTACTTGCATGCACTCTTATCAGTTACCCCTGCCCTTTGTAATAAAGAATAACAAATAATTTTATATTTAGTGAATAATAGTAATAATAATTTCGCACGCGCTCCGAGGCTCAGCCATTTATAAGACGCGCAGCGCTGTAAGAGCATCATTATCAGGATGAAAATCCAGTGAAGAAGTCAGCAGGTCTCGGTTTCTGGGTCTGAGATTAAAAAGAATTGTTCAAACGGGTTAATGTCGCGAGGTTAAAGATTTATTCAAACCGGTTAATGTCGAGCTGCCTCGCATGCGTCAGATTTTCACAGGGGAAAAGGACTCCTCCGTGTGCGAGGGCGCCCTTTTCCATAAGTAGCTAAGTCTCCTCTCTCTCAGCGTCGGCCATGCTGTACGCGTCTTTGCCAATTCATGCAAGGATCGATGGAGGGAGGAGACCTTGAACATTTACCGAGTGAATGCGCCTGACATAGGATATTTCGTGGGATGTTCCTCTGAATTCCCTTGCCAATTCCTGAATCGCAATCGATTCGATTTATAGGTATTCAGAGGGCCAAGTCCACATTTTCTTTTCTTTTCTTTATCAATAAAAGGTTGCTTGAATTCTTGGAGAATCGCAATCGATTTGTAGGTATTCAGAGGGCCGAGTCCACATTTGGTTTTCTTCCACAATAAGGTAACTCAAAATCGACTGCTGTTGCTCTGTATTTGTTTCCTTCCTCGGATTTTCATTTGCATTCAGTCTATAAAGAAGGGCTCTTAGCGCCCCTGCGAAGCCCAGAGACCTTTCGTTGTTCAAGGTTGCAGATTAGATTTTTGTTTCGGCATTGAAAATGGCTCCGTTACGGGGTTTTATTTTCTCCATTCTTGCATTCTCTGTCATGCTACCCGCAATGCACACATGGTCGCCGGCGGAGGCCATCAGATCTTCGCAATTTAAGAGATTTCAGGCTCCGGCCAAGTTTAAGGAAGCTCCGGCGTTCCGTAATGGGAATGGGTGCCCTCTCTTGACTCCTGAACGGAACGGCTTGTTCTGTGACGCGGCTTCTGTACACATCGCCATGACATTAGACGCCGAGTATCTGAGAGGATCCATGGCTGCCGTTCTCTCCGTTCTTCAACATGCTTCTTGCCCGGAAAACGTGTTCTTCCATTTCTTGATTTCCGGTAACAAGAACGAGCTGCAAGAGGTCGTGAGAACGACTTTTCCTTACCTGAAATTCAAGCCGTATTATTTCGACGAAGGGCTTGTCAAAGGGCTCATATCGACGTCCATCAGGCAGGCATTGGAGCAGCCACTGAATTATGCCCGGACTTATCTGGCCGATATCTTGGATCCCTGTGTGGAGAGAGTCATTTATCTTGATTCCGACCTTATTGTTATCGATGACATTGCGAAGCTGTGGGAAATCGATCTCGGATCGAACACTATCGGTGCCCCAGAATATTGCCGCGCGAATTTCACAAAATACTTCACCGAGGCCTTCTGGTCGGACAGCGATCTGGCGAAAACATTCGACGGGAGGAAACAGCCGTGCTACTTCAATACCGGGGTAATGGTGATCGATATCGCCAAATGGCGGCAGAATAATTATCGGAAAATGATTGAGCATTGGATGGAAGTCCAGAAGGAGAAGCGGATTTACGAGCTCGGCTCTCTGCCGCCTTTTCTTCTGGTTTTCGCCGGAAAGCTGAAACCTGTTGAGCACAGATGGAATCAGCATGGACTCGGAGGAGATAACGTGGTTGGAAGCTGCCGTTCTCTGCACCCAGGCCCTGTTAGTTTGCTGCACTGGAGCGGGAAAGGGAAGCCATGGCTGCGCCTTGATTCGAACAAGCCTTGCCCCATGGATGCTCTATGGTCTCCTTATGATCTCCATGTCTCTTCTCAGCGACATAGTTCGTCGAGATGAAGGGGAAGGGATTCCAAAGGGGACCATTATTTTTTGTGGCGATTCTGAAGAACAGGGCATTAGCTGCTACATGTTCAAGAATCGGAAGGTTTACTGGTTTGCCCCATGGTTGCAAGCTTGATGATTACAGCGGGGCATTCAGGTCAATGTTTCTCTCTGACAGGATGCCCATTGAATTTTTCCTCCCCCAAATCCTGAAAATTCGGTGTCTACTTAGCTGATCAATTTTGTATTTAAACCTGAAAGACATGTGGGGTATTTTTGTGGAAGTTGATTATTGTTCTCCTCAGAGGAACTACTGTTCCTGCTGGATTGGGCGACCATTGGATTGCCATTACAATTCTTTTATTTTACCCTTGCTCTCTCCTGATTTTATTCATTAAATTTGTATGGTTTTCGATTTTGTTCCGTTTACAAGGATATATGGTCATTTTCTCAATACAGTATGACATATTAAATGCAATGCAGAGCTGGTGTGATAATTTATGAATGATTTGAATGAGACACAGAGTTGGTGTGATATTTACTGTGATTATGAATGATAATCACAGTGATTATATGCATTGTAACGAGTGTACAATTCCTGAGTGAAGTCTTAAGGTTGTATAGTGCAGGCCTCACTGCATATTTCCCAATGCATTGGATGGCATTGCCCATTGTCATTTTTTTTTTTATGAATGGACGGGAAGTACTTCATTTTTTTTATGGAATGGACAGGATGCGGTGGTACTAATTTCCAAACTCTGAGAATGTAGTACTTCGAGGATTCCAACAGATGATGGATGCCAGCATCAAAATCTGGGAATCCAATTCAACCCAATTTCGATAAACTTACATCAATTTTCCACTGAACCGCAGACCCACTGACAGGAACTGCAAACAACATTATAATACTAGCATTTTGAACAGAACACATTATTTACCGATTGAAAATCTGCAAGCTGCTGATGTGCTAGTCAGAGGGTGGGTGACTGATAAAAACATAATTAATAGACACAGATTTAGAGGTTGCAACATAATTAATAGAGAGATTTAGGGGCTCATCATTGAGCTTTCCCTCATAAAATCTTTCTCTAAACCTTTTTCTGACACCAGACATCTAATAATTGTTTGCTTGAGCAATACTTTATGATGTTCGTTCAATATTCTCACTATCACTTTCTGACTCCATAACATCTCAGAATTGTTTAATTGTTTCCTCGGGCAATATGATATAATTAGCTGCGTTTATTGATAAAATCAAATGGTTAAAAATGAGGACAGTTTTAGTATGATTCAATATAGGCTGGAATTTATTTTTTAAAGGATTTTTTTCTTATTTTTAAAGGATTTACTTTTCTTGATAAAGGATGAAGTGGATTTATCTCTTTTCAAAGAAGATTTATCTCTTTTCAAAAGTGTTTACTTGAAACATTGGAAGTTTCAAAATCAAATTAAATATATAGTGATATAGTGTTTATTCAGAAATATTTTCAACATCAATTTAAATACTTTAAAAATTATTTTTTTTTTAATTAAAAACTATTTAATTTAAAAATTATTATTTTTTTTAATTAAAAACTATTTAATTTCATTAAAGTAAAAAAAATTGTTATAATTAAACTACTAATTCTTAATCTTGTGACTTTAATTTATAATATTATTTTTAAAATTTTAATTTTCTTAAAGACACACTTAAAAAAATTGTAAGTTATTAAAATTAAATTTAACCTACAATCAATTTAAATACTCTATTACAACAATATTTAAAAAAGGGATAACTCTAACTTTATAACACCTTACACATGTAAGGTAGATAAGATACACAAATAACTCTAACTTTATAATACCTTACACAAATTAACTTTTTAACACCTTAAACATGTAAGGTAGATAAGATACACAAATTAACTCTAACTTTATAACACCTTACATGTGTAAGGTAGATAAGATACGAGTAGATTTAAATTGAGTTTATGTTAGAAAAGGTATGTCATACATTTTAGATTTATGTATTGCATGTAAATTATGTAAATTTTATAACACCTTACATGTCTAAGGTAGATAAGATAAGTGTAGAACACTTTACACATATAAGGTAGATAAGATACACAAATTATAGATAAGATAAGTGTAGAACATTTTACACATGTAAGGTAGATAAGATACACAAATTAACTCCTTTATAACACCTTATATGTGTAAGGTAGATAAGATACGGTAGATTCAAGTTGAGTGTATGTTAGAAAAGGTATGTCATACATTTTAGACTTAGACTTATGTATTGCATGTAAATTATGTAAATTTTATAACATCTTACATGTCTAAGGTAGATAAGATAAATGTAGATTTGAGTTGTGTTGATGTTAGAAAATGTATGTCATACATTTTAGACTTATGTATTGCATCTTACATGTGTAAGGTAGATAAGATAAAGTGTAGATTTGAGTTGAGTTTATGTTAGAAAATGTATGTCATACATTTTAGATTTATGTATTGTATCTTACATGTGTAAGGTAGATAAGATAAAGTGTGGATTTGAGTTGAGTTTATGTTAGAAAATGTATGCCATACATTTTAGATTTATGTGTTGCATGTAAATCATGTAAATTCAATATATTCAATTAATAACTATATGCAGATTTGATGTATTTATTTAAAGAAGGAATACATCTAATTTATTTGGAGAATACATGTTATTCATGCATGTGAACCATACAACATATTCAGTTAATAACTATATGCAGATTTGATGTATTTATTTAAAGAAGGGATCCATCTAATTTATTTAGAAAATGCATGCATGTGAACCATTCATGTAATTCATTTAGATAATGTATAAGACTCACTCAATGCATATTAATGCATGGAGTTTTGCATCATATATATTTTGCATGGTATGAGGATGGTGAATTTATTAGAAGCTTAGAACATTTAAGAGTGCAAAGCTGAGATACATTGAGCTTTATGTTGTTAACTTATGATGAATAATATAATAATACATTGAATTCTTGCTTTGAAGAGTGGAGTTTTATAATTAACAACTTTATAACACCTTACATGTGTAAGATAGATAAAAAAAAGTGTAGATTTGAGTTGAGTTTATGTTAGAAAAGATATGTCATACATTTTGGATTTATGCATTTTGGATTTATGTATTGCATGTAAATCATGTAAATTCAGCATATTTAGTTAATAACTATATGCAGATTTGATGTATTTATTTAAAGAAGAGACACATCTAATTTATTTGGAGAATGCATGCTATTCATGCATGTGAACCATTCATGTAATTCACTTAGAAAATGTATAAGACCCACTCAATGCATTTAATGCAAGTGAATCACTCATCTAATTTATTTAGAGAAGGCATGAAACTCACTCAATCAATGCATACATTATGTTTTGCATGAGGAGTGACTGATGTATGGAGTTATGCATCATATATTGAGCCTGAGCCTTTGCATTGTATGAGGATGG
>JASDQU010754478.1:26123-43100 GCA_032191745.1 Picea mariana | reverse complement strand
CTGATTGTGATTTTATTCAAAGCCCGATAATCAATGCAAAGTCGTCAGGTTCCATCTTTCTTCTATACCAACATGATTGGGCTCCCACAAGGTGATGAGCTAGGACAGATGTGCCCCTTGTGGAGCAATTCTTGGATCTATCGCTTGATCTCCTCATTCTCTAACAGTGAGTGGCAATAGATTGGCCCATTAGGCAGCGGTGTGTCAGGGTCAGATCGATGGGGTGCTTGATCTGGTAGTGTAGAGATACACCGGTAGGTAAGGAGAAGATATCCGAGTATTCTTCCACGACCTTATCTACTTTATTCTACTATGTGGAGAGGTCGGTCGTAGAGACCCTGGATGTGGTTGTGATTTTTCTCTCATTTTGAGAATGAATCACGAAGAAGACATAGTTCCCCATCTAAGAGATGACCTTCCTGCATTTCTTACCAGAGATCAAGGAAATAACACTAGGTGGGACAGCCTCGGGTATCCTATACAATTTCCTATTCAAAGTAATAATAACACTATGAGGCCTAGACTCATATACATCATGACGATTCCATAAATAAGGTTGGCCCAAAAGAACATCACGAACTTCGAGAGGAGCAACATCACACAATACCTCATCTTTGAAGGGCTTGATGTCGTACGACAGTCGACACTGTTGGCTGACGCGAAGATTGCTTCCTTGGTGGAGCCATCCAATGGTGTAGGGTTGTGGGTGCAACATTATCGACAGGGCCAGCCGTTTGACAACCTCTGCTAAGATGAGGTTCTTCTGGCTACCACTATCAACAATGAAGTGCAGTGGGGTGCCTTTTACCCACATCTATGAATGGAAGAGGCACTCTCCTTCTTCTGGCTCGTTTGGTTCACCATGTGGATCACTTGGTGTGTTAAGTAAATGCTTGATCAAAATGGTGATTTGCATGTTATCTTGTTTCTCTTGGATAAACTTTGTCTAGAAATGCTAAGAGAGATTTGTAGTGGACTATCTTCCATGTTATTTAAAGCTTGTTAAAGAATAAAAGGGTTTTTCTAGGGTTTGTAATGGACTACCCTAGTCTTTCTCTTATAGATTAAGCTTTTAGGGTTTGTAGTTGACTACTTTAGGGTTTTGACCAAAATCCGTCTATATCTCTCACTTAAAGTCTTAAAAGACATAGGAAAGCCTCGTAGGGCTTGTAGTGCCTCTTAAGATTTGTAGTAGACTAGAGGAGTTTCTCTCTTAAAAAATTACTACAGGATTTGTAGTGGAGTACCCTAGGGTTTGATTCTTAGGTCCTTTCTCGACTTTTCTCTCCATAGAATTTGGATTTTAGAGTCCACATGGCGAAGGATGCTAGATGGCACTAGTCCCTTTCTCTCTTGCAAGTATTCGGAAAACAGTCTTCATCCCCTCCTCATATAGGAAAACACCCCAGATCCGAACAGCTAATGGAAACGGCAAGTTTGCGGTGAAAACAGTCATGAACCAGCTGCTTCCATACATCGCTAGCGTGATCATCTGCCCCTCAAAATGTTTACCCAGCCTGGACACCTGCTCCTTCACAAGCGTTTCGAACTGAAAGAGGAATTGCTGAAGTAGAGGCAAGCCTTCCGAATACATACCTCGGAGTCGCGTCTTCTGTCCCCCTTTAAGCTATGCAACCATAACCCAAAACGCCTCTTCTTCATTCATGCAAAGCAATGACATAGCTGCTATGAAATTTATCCCCTGCCTATACCCAACTTCCGTGTCGTACACAGAATACGCCTTCAACACATTTTGCATAGACCTCTGCCCGGTCCTGTCTGGCGTTTGAAAGAATTCATGTGATCGAAAAGTGCGAGCAACGTCTTTAACAATGAGCTTCTGTGATTGTGCTTTCTGGGCGGAAATTTCATTGAAGAGGAGCAGTGAGTAAATTCCTGGGTTGGCCAGAAGAAGATCGCGGCCGCCTGAAATCAATTGACAAACAAAAGTCCTCAATGAAATCGCAATGCCACGTCTGATGTGCGCCTTTTAACTTCTCGCAGGTTCCTTCTCAAGCAGAGCTACCAATCCAGAATTTTCATTTTCAACCGTCGCTTCGTACGTCTATTTTCATAGTCGGCATACGTGTGGAGTATTGTGGGACGAGTTTTTCATTACGCCTGTACACTTATGGGAAATGGCTAGATTTAATAGGATTAAAATAGGTTTTTAATCCTTAATGAGTTTAAATATGAATGAAATATTTTTAGTAGCTGTGATTTCAACTATTAATTTCTTATTTTTTATAATTGTATTTATGTGTTTATATTTTCATATTTATTTAATCATATTTAAAAGTTATGTTTTTACATTTTTATATTTATTTAATCATATTTAAAAATTACTATATTAACTCACTTTTAAATGATTAACAAAAATTCTTTCTTAATTATAATTAACTTTAAACTATGTAAAATCTAATTTCAATTAAGACTGTGCAACCATTTCAAATTTCACCTCTTCTTCCTGAAACTAAGGTGAGTAAATGGGCTGCCCCTTTCAATTAAGGCGGGATATGCAAGCCTAGCATGGTTGTCGTTTCAATTAAGGTGAGAGATGTCACTTCTATCAGCTTCAAATTTCACTTCCTCTTCCAAAAGCTAAGGTGAATATAGAATAATAATATAATAAAGAACTTTTAACTGTAACCTGTGAATTTTCCATATTTATCACTATAGTGGATCAATATGCATTCAAGTATGCCAAAAAATGATGTTATTAAACAATGAAGAATTCAAGACTCACACCACTATCTATGATAAGCCAGAAGCTGAAGTACACTGGGAAAATCACTCACTTTTTTTTATACCATGGCGGGTACCAATAATTCTGGGAAAATCACTCACTTTTTTTTATACCATTGCGGTTACTAATAATAGGAACGCAAACGCTAGATAATTGGATTTTGTGAGAAAGGAAACACTGAAGATGGACAAACATAATATGTCCAATAGGTATTAAACTCGCTCCTCGTATTAAACCCTAATCTCTGGTATCTCGATTAATAAACTCTAATCTTTGGGATCTCTCGTATGATAGACGCTCTACCTTTGGCTCTCTAATTTATTTTGATTTGTATCACTTATTATATATAGAGGTGCGTTTTCGGTGTATTGCAGCGGCTAATATTAGCAAGTTTTTCCTTATACAAAACTTTTACACTTATTTCTTGTGTTCTCATTAACTTATTAATCATTGCATGAAAGTCTTTGAATGGATGAGGACAATATTTGTTAATCTTAATTTAATTTAATATGTACAAATTCATTTTGATTGTAATTTTGTGTGTATTAAATTTCTTATTATTTTTATTTAAATTAGATGTCTTTCAAAATTAAAAAAAATAAAAATTTAAACGTTAATAAAAATTGTTTATATAAACATACTCGGGAGAAGAACTTGAATTTATATATATATATAAACTTGAAATTCATATATATATTTTACTATATTATATAACTAAAAATATAATTTACTAGAGAAGAACTTGAGTTTATATATATATATATATATATATATATATATTAACTTGAAATTCATATATATATATTTTACTATATTATATAATTAAAAATATATTATGTTTTTTAAATTAATACAAAGTCATTATTATGTTTATTAACTATTATGTTTATTAATGGGAAAGCTATTACTCATTAGATAAGAGCAATTTCTTGATTTTCTTAATTAATGTTTTTTTCATTATATTTGTTAATTAAATTATTACGTTTTTCAGATTTATCTACAACATCTAAATTTCTTTAAAACAGTGTAAGAAATTCAAACTATTCAACCTATTTAAATGATTACTCCCTTTTACATAATATCTTTCTCATTAACAACTAAAGGGAGTAATAGAATTATGTTTCTTAACTAAGCCATTATATATTTAACATTATATAAAACATATGAAAACTAGCTGAAATAATTTACGTGGAGTATTTATTCGTCTCATTGGAATGGCTGTCAATAGAACGGCGGGACAGTAACCCTCTAAGAAATTCAAACTAATCTCCATACTAAGCAGACCGTGGTTTGCCTATGTCTGTCTTTTTTTAGTGGTTAATAATAATATTAATTATTTGAGACAATCTTGGAAGAGTTATCCATTTTCCAAAGTTGGCCTGTAAAATATATATATATATATATATATGCATAAATCCTAATTAAAATTATTAAGGTTAGGTTTCTTTTTTTATTAGTGTGAGGTAAGGTTAAGGTTAAGATTTTAGAATTTATAAATATATAATTATTAAACCTTGATTTTTGTAATTAATATATACATATATATATATTCTAATTAAAATTATTAAGGTTAGGGTTTTTTTTCTTAGTGTGAGGTAAGGTTAAGGTTAAGATTTTAGAATTTATAAATATATAATAATTAAACCTTGATTTTTTTGTTTGATTTGGATTATATATGGATGTATTTTAATTAATAACTTATTTGAAATATATATTGATGTTTTTAACATTAATTTAATGTTTTTCAATAATAAAGTATATTTTTATTTATTTTTTAAATATTTGTTAATTAAATTCAAAAACATTGATCCATTGTACAATTTATACATGAACTATGAACTATGTTAGGATAAGATCTACAATTTTGTTTGATTTGGGATTTGCAATAATACTCACTTGAGAACGGTTTCATGAAATTTAGCATTAAAGTCCTCGGGATTGACCATGGTAATCATTATGAGTAGGTAAGATACTTGAGCACTAATGTTAGTTAAAGTAATAATAACTATCGGCGTTGACAAGCGAGTTAGTTGCTACCCAGGGGATTGACCATGGTAATTATTGTGAGTAGGTAAGATACTTGAGCATTAATGTTAGTTAAAGTAGTAACTAGTAGAGCTGTTAACTTGTAGATGGTGAACACCGAAAGGCTTATAGCTGAGGAAATCTGAGGTAGAGGAAACATGCGGACAGTTGATTAAATCTGTGATAACATGGAAACTTGGCTTATCTAATAGTGCAATTTCCAATAATGAAGTTGAAGGAGTGCCTGCTAAACGTGGTAATCTCAAAGGTTAATTATTTAAACGTGGCAATCATATGATGTTACAGTAATTTCTTAATATGATTAGGTAAATGTTAAAAAGTAAATAGGTTAACTGATGCATTCATAAATGCAAGGTAGTTATCAACAATAAATCTGACTCATTGATTTTGGAGGACAACTAAGAATATACCAGCATCTTCAATGTGTAGCCATCAGATTATAATTTAAGATTAAAAGATCATTAATTGTGCCCATCTCCAATAGATATACGCCTTTCTGCGTAATAACTATAAGCATTGACAAGCGAGTTAGTGGTTACCCAAGTATATAAGACATCCCAAACATAAAAAATTTCTTTCAAGTAGTTAAGATTTATCATGCATTTAAATAGATTAAACAAAAGTATTAGGTGAACAAATAACAAAAATAATTAACCCATGATGATTTCTAGCATTGACAAGCGAGTTAGTGGTTGCCCAAGTATATAAGACATTCCAAACATAAGAAATTTCTTTCAAGTAGTTAAGATTTATCGTGCATTTAAATAGATTAAACAAAAGTATTAGGTGAACAAATAACAAAAATAATTAACCCATGATGATTTCTATAATTTCTATCAATGTTCGTGCTAGTGATATTTTAGTGATATTTGAAAGATATTTGTTTATGACATTTGAAAGATATTAAGAGAAGAGATTGTTATATTTGCAAATGCGGAAACACAAATATCACATAAGACAATTAATAAGAATGCAGACAAGAAAGACAAGAAACGCAACAATTTACGTGGTTCACCCAAACATTGGGCTACGTCCATCAAGCATAGGTATCGGTTGTCTTATTATTGAGATAAAGGAGATTACAATAGGCTCACGCTCATCTCACACACCTCTCTTACACCATTTCCTCAATTCCCCTTTTTGCCTCTATAGGCTTACATCAATAATGAAAATAATTAGATTAGTTACACAACCAATTCTAAACTTGTGCGTTCATACCAAATTGGCAGATTTGGTTGAACAAACTACTAGAAACAAGGCTCCACTAAATCTACTCATATCTACTAAATCTGGGAAATTCATTGGCATATTCAACAATCTCCACCTTGACAACAATTAACTTGATACCTTGCTCTTGTTTTTGTTCATCACCTTTTCTGCAAGCCAAGAGAAGCCAAGCACCATTGTAGCTTCTCTAACAGTACTAGTTTTGTGAACATGTCTGTGCAGTTTTCTTTTGTATGCACTTTCTCAATAGAGACTCCACCTTCATCGATGACTTGTCTTACAAAATGGTACTTGATATGTATAAGTTTTGTTTTACTATGATAGGATGGATTCTTAGCCAAGTGAATAGCACTTTGACTATCACAAAGTAACTTTACTTTGTCCTACATCCTTCCAAACTCAGCAAACAAACCTTTCAACCAAACTGTCTCTTTGAAAGCATGTGAAGTAGCTACATATTCTGCTTTTGCAGTGGATAAAGCGACTATGTTTTGTAGCTTTGACATCCAACTAATAGCTCCACCTACAAGAGTAAAGACATACCCTGAAGTCGACCTTCTCTTGTCCAAATCACCTCGAAAATTAGAATCAACATATCCACAGACTGATTCACAACTATTGTTATAGGTGATACAGTAATCACTTGTGCCCCTTACATACCGAAGCACCCATTTCACTACTACTGAGTGCTCCTTACCTAGATTTTCCATATACTTGCTCACAACTCCAACTGCATGTGAAATCTCTAGACTTATACTAACCATCACATACATTAGACTTCCTACTGCATTAGCATATGGTATTCAAGACATATATTCCTTTTCTTCTTTTGTACTAGGACATAAACTTCAAGAAAGCTTAAAATGGGAAGCCAAATGGACTTAAAATGGTTTCACATCGTTCATACCAAACCTCAAAAGTATCTTCTCCACATATTTTCGTTGTGACAACCAAATCTTACCATTCCTCCTGTCTTTGAATATCTCCATGCCCAAAATCAGTCTTGTTGCTCCTAGATCTTTCATATCGAATGTCCTAGCAATCTAAGCCTTTAACCTGTTGATCTCATTTATGATTTTTCTTTCTAAAAGCATATCATCAACATACAATATCAAGATAATGAATATTCCATTATTCAATTTCTTAAAGTAGACACAATGATCATACTCACTCCTTGTATACTTCTCGCTCACCATGAAAGAGCCAAATTTCTTGTGCTATTGTTTGGGCAACTGCCTTAGACCATACAATGATTTCTCCAGCCTGCAAACAAATTTCTTGCTGCGATTCTAAACAAACCTTTCAGGTTGTTTGATGTAAATTTCCTCATCCAAATCTCCATGTAAGAAGGCAGTTTTAACATCTAGTTGCTCCAACTCCAAATAAAACAATGCAACTAATGCTAAGACAATTCGAATTGAAATAGTCTTTACAACTGGTGAAAAAATCTCATCAAAGTCAATATCTTCTTTCTGAGAATATCCTTTCGCAGCCAGCCTTGCTTTGTACTTTTCCAACTTATCATCAAAACCCTTCTTCAACTTGTAGACCCACTTGCAACCTACAATTTGCTTATCTCTTGGAAGTTCTATGAGGTCCCATGTAGCATTCCTCTTTAATGCCTTCATTTCATCCTTCATCACTTCTTTCCATTTATCGTTGTTCGAACCCTTGACATCTTCCTAAGAGCACAAAGTTTCATCATCATTAGAAATTAAAGAAATTGATGAAACAAAATCATCATACCTTCTTGGAGGAACTCTGACCTGTGTAGACCTCCTTAGGGAAGTTTGTGGCTCATCCACAATATGTTGTCTTTCATCATCAACCACGTCTTCCTCTACTGCAGGAGGATCTTCATGAACATCTTCTTAAGCTTGTTCATGTTCACCTTCATTGGTTTCAAACTGAATTTGCTGATACTTTGGTGCTTCTTCCTATTTCATTTGAGCATCTACATTTGATTTGATGAGAGATGATTCATCAAATATTACATCTCTGTTAATGGTGATATTGTGGGTAGTAGGATCCCACAACCTATACCCCTTAATTCCATAAACATATCCAACAAATATAAACCTTTTTTATTTTGGATCTAATTTAGAGCGTTGATATTTCGGAATTAGAGCATAGGCATCACAACCAAAAAATTTAATATTAGAATAATTACAAGGGTGACCTATCCATACCTCTTCAGGAATTTTGCATTCTATTGTTGTTGATGGTGATCGATTCTCCTGATAACAAGTTGTAGATACAACTTTTGCCCACAGTTCTTCCTGTAATTTAGCGTTACTCAACATACTCCTTTCTCTCTCTAGAAGAGTCTTGTTCATGCGTTTAGCAACTCCCTTTTGTTGAGGAATATAGGAAGTGGTTTTATGCCTATCGATTCCAAATTCCTTGCAATAATTCTCAAAATCCATTGAAGTAAATTCACCACCATTATCAATTCTTAAACATTTAATGGATCTACCAGTGCTCTTTTCCACTAAATCTCTAAACTTCTTGAAAACTGTAAATACATCAGCCTTACTCTTTAACATATAGATCCACACCTTCCTAGAGAAATAATCTATAAATTTTACAAAATATGATGATCCTCCATATGAAATAGTAGGGGATGGTCCCCAAACGTCAGAATGGATTTAGTCAACAATTCCCTTACTAGTATGTCTTCATGTTTTAAATTTCTTCCTATTCTGTTTTCCATAAATACAGTGCTTGCAGAAATCTAACTTTAAAGACTTTAGACTAGGAAGTAACTTTCAATTAGATAATACCTTTAATCTTTGTTTGCTCATATGGCCCAATCGTTGATGCCACAGTTGAACATAATCATTGTCGTTCTCAGATACCGCTTTCGCATGATCCGATTTAGTCATCCCTTCTAACAAAAAATAATACCAACCTTCTTTGCTTTCATAACTAGTAGAATTACTTTGTAGACCTTCATAACTCCACCTTCAACAATACTCGTATAACCTCTTGTGTCTAAGAATCCCAAAGAGATTAGGTTCTTCCTAAGCTTACGTACATGTCTTACATCAGTTTTTATTTTAACAGTTCCATCAAACATCTTAATTCAAATGCTACTAATTCCCACAACTTTAGATGAAATATCATTTCCCATGTAAACTGCTCCATCATCTATAGGCTGGTAAGTAATAAATGAGTGTATATGAAGACACATGTGGTTTGAAGCACCATAATCTAATAACCACTATTGATTGTGACATGAACCAATACTAATTGATAAAACTTCATCAACCATACTTCAACCTATTGCTAAACCTATTTTGGTTGCATTTGCTTCCTTCGTCTCTTTTACAGGGTCTTCTTTGGAGGCTTGTTGTCGCTTCCAACAGTCCTTCTTCAGGTGTCTAGATTTGCCAAAAAAGCAACACTTAAGCTTTCTCTTTCTTCCCTTCGACTTTGATCGAGAGAAATCTCTTTGACCCTGTCCTCCTTCTTTAGGTCTACCTCTGACCATCATCGCCTCAGATGTAAAGGTTTCTAGATTGGATTTATTCCTTGTTTCCTCTGATAGTAAAGATCCAACAATATCATCAAACTCAATACTTTCTATTGAATTGAAACTAATAGAGGTAACAAAATGATCCCATGACGCGGACAAACAACACAATAATGTAATTCCCTTATCTTCGAATTCAAATTTCACTCCCATGCTAGTCAAATGAACTAAGAGAGTATTAAAAGTATTTAGATGATCAACTATCTTCGTACCTTTCTTCATGCGCAAACTGTACAATTGTCTTTTCATGAAGATCTTGTTTGTCAAGGATTTCATCATGTACAGGCTTTCCATCTTTGACCACAAACCAACTGTTGTCTTCTTTGTAATAATGTTGAACAATACATCGTCGGCCAAACAAAGAAATATGGCACTCACTTCTCTTGCATCCATCTCATCCAAATCATCATTTGTTATGGATGCACGTTGTTTTGTTTTTCCCAAAAGCACCTTCACCACATCTTGTTGCACGAGTAGATCGTGCATCTTAACCTTCCATATCTCGAAATTGTTCTTGCCATTAAATTTCTCAATTTCAAACTTAGCACTCTGCATCTTTTCCATTAGAGGAAACATAAAGAACAAACACCACTACTTGCAATAACCAAGGCCCTTTCAAAAAATATGTGGAAGAATAATGGTTTACTCTTAAGAAGGTTTTATAAAATATTTAAAAAAAAAACCTTTTTAACCCCATCTTTTATTAAAACAAATTTAAAATTCACCTTTTAATAAAAAAAAAAATCTTTTAATAAAATTCACTCCACCTTAATCCTCCACCCTTTTTCATATTATATTTAAATCCAAATATAATAAACCTTTAACATCCTCCCTCCACGTGACTTTCTCACGATTTTAAAAAAGAAATTCAATTCTTCATACCTTTAATAAATAAAAGTCAACCTTCATCCATTTAAAAAACCATACCGTAAATTATTTTCACTCCATAAAACATACACAAATACCTCATGTATGGCTGGCTTGTGGAAATGTTTGGAAATTTACCCACACACCGCCACACCTCCAGTTATGGCTAGCCTACGAAAATTTTCAAAATTTACGAATGAGTAAAGTGTGTACTAGTGGTCGTTGGGATCTTCTCAAGGAGAGACCTATGGAAATTTGGAGATCAACAGACCCCCAAAAAATTGATTCCCTCGACTGCCTTCTCCCCAAACCCGCTCTGATACCACTTGTTATATTTACAAATGCGGAAACACAAATATCACATAAGACAATCAATAAAAATGCAGACAAGAAACACAACAATTTACGTGGTTCGCCCAAACATTGAGCTATGTACACCAAGCATAGGTATCGAGCATAGGTATCAGTTGTCTTATTATTCAGATCAAAGATATTACAACAGGATCACACTCATCTCACACACCTCTCTTACACCATTTCCTCAATTACCCTTTTTGCCTCTATGGGCTTACATCAATAATGAACAGAATTAGATTAGTTACACAACTAATTCTAAATTTGTGCGTTCATACCAAATTGGAAGATTTGGTTGTACAAACTACTATAAACAAGGCTCCACTAAATCTGTTCAGATCTACTAAATCTCGTAAATTCGTTGGCATATTCAACATAGACCTCACGATGATTTCTATAATTCCTATCAATGTTCATGCTAGTGATATTTAAAATATACTTGTTTATGACATTTGAAAGATATTAAGAGAAGATACCCTCCATGTATACATTAAAAAACATACATATCTTTCTCTTGCACGGACACTCCTTGGATCAATTTGGCACCAACAACTAATAGATCTTCCCTTTCACTTTCCAATGTTCTACCGAATTTATTGTACACACGAAAATATTTATACGAAACAAGTGTTGCATGGCAGCGGAGTCCCTGCTAGGTTGGGATGGGAGTAAATGTGAGGTAGTAGAGACACGTGGGTAGAAAGTTGAAGTAGATGTGGTTTTCATGCAGAACATAGTAAAGTAAATATATAGTTTTATCGATATGAAATATGTACTTTTATACATACAAAATATGTACTTCTATAAAGTATATATTTAGATTTATACATAGGAAATTTGTGCTTTTATAAAGTATGGGGATGAGATTTTATAGAGCATGCACAAAGTCGTCATTGCATACTTAGATAGTTTTTGGATCACAAGTTCTTGGGGTGGCGGGTTCAAAGTTGGGCCTCTTATGTTCCGTGGCCTACAAATAGCACCGACAGTTCCACGATATATAAAATGACAGGTGGAGTGGAAGACTATAGAAATTTATTAGAAATTAATAATGTCAATTATACAATAGAATAGTAGTAACGTCTGTTACATAGGTTCATGGAGAAAAACACCAAAAAATTAGCATTGTCGAACTATTTTTCTTTAAAACTAAGGCTTTTGTTTGATAAAAAAGATACAGCATTGCCGAATTGGTTTTCTTTGCACACATTTTATAGAGCATGGAAGGAGCAGTCATTCCATACTTAGCCAGATTTTGGATCGCAGGTTCTCGGGGTGGTGGGTTCAAAGTTGGGCCTCTTATGTTCCATGGCCTACAAATAGCACCGACATTTCTGCGATATACAAAATGACAGGCAGAGTGGCGGACTATAGAAATTTATCAGAAATTAATAATGTCAGTTATACAATAGAATAGTAATAAGGTTTGTTACATAGTTTCATGGAGAAAAACACCAAAAATTAGCATTGTCAAACTATTTTTCTTTAAAACTAAGTCTTTTCTTGGACAAAAAATATATAGCATTGCCAAATTGGTTTTCTTTGCACACATTTTACAGAGCATGGACTGAGTGGTCATTCCATACTTAGCCAATTTTTGGATCGCGGATTCTCGGGGTGGCGGGTTCAAAGATGGGCCTCTTATGTTTCGTGGCCTACAAATAGCACCGAAAGTTCCGCAATATACAAAATGACAGGCGGAGTGGTGAACTATAGAAATTTATCAGAAATTCATAATGTCATTTATACAATAGAATAGTAATAAGGTCTATTACATAGTTTTGTGGAGAAAAACACCAAAAAATTAGCATTGTCGAACTATTTTTCTTTAAAACTAAGTCTTTTCTTGGACAGAAAAGATATAGCATTGCCGAATTGGTTTTCTTTGCACACGTTTTACAGAGCATGGACATAGTGGTCATTCCATACTTAGCCAATTTTTTGATCGCGGGTTCTTGAGCTGTCGGTTTCAAAAATAGGCCTATGTTGTTCCGTTCCCTATACAAATTGACAAGCGGGCTTGCGAACTATACAAACTTATTATAAAATAAATAATGTATGTTACATATCTTTGGAAATTACATCAATGTCGTTGAAGACCAAAGTATTAGCATACAATAGGAATTTTGCACCCAACAATTTCGTCATATACATGAGACAGTAATTTATAGAAGATTATAACATTGTACGAAGATTTATAGTAATTTGTATAATGCTATAAAACTTCATACATTTTGTACTGAACAATTGCAGATTTGTGGGTTGGCGGAGTCCCGAGTTCACACTTTTCATGTCCAGTGTGTTACGTGATATACATTTTGTACCAAAGACTTCTGTCATATACATTTTTCAGTGAACAATTCCATGATATACACGACACAGAGGAATTTATATAATATTATAACGTTGTATGGAGATTTAAAGTAATTTATATAATGCTATAACATGTATTAGTTAATGAATAGTATAAGAAATTTTTTAAATTTTATTCAATATTTGTTTTTTATAAGTAAGATTGTATAAAAGTCTGTCAAAATGAAGGAGTACAGAGAATTTCCATGGTTTCAAGATGTAAAGACTGAGCTGCCCTGAGGGAAAACCAACTTAGTTGGCCAAATTTCTTCATAACTTAAGTGTAGATTGTCACTGATGCAAAAAGAGTTCAAAATTCTGGCCTGTAAGGGTGGGCGGTAGAACTATGGAATGTGTAGATAGCCTAATTATAATAACCATGGACAAATGCATGAAAGGTCAGCATGCACACGATAAAAAAATAGACAAAAACAACAAAGATCACCGGTATGCATTGTAGTGCGGTGACGCGACCATGCAATAGGCGCGAAATGTCATGTCCCTGGGAGGAGGCAGCTCCTCCTGGACTGGTGTGCGATCCACTTTTTTAGCGTTCTCTGTCTCTGATGGAAGGTGCTCTTCCTTTTGGACATCCTCTGGGCCTGATGGAAGCCTTTGGTCCTCGCAGTATGCATCTACATGGACCAAATTTTTCAGTGGAAACAATGGTGCCGAGGTTGTTGTTGCTTGGGATGTTGCTGATTGGGATGCCTCTAGTGCGAAGAGATGAGCACCTTGTAACATGGAGAGAAACTGTAGGAGTCAAGAGGATTTTCCATCCAGGGTCTGTAGGTGGAACTGGAGGTCATCCATGTCCCGATGCAGGTCGAATACCAGGCTCTACACCAGTGCAAGGCATTTTTTCCACTCGCATTCTAGGTCAATGTTGGAACCCACTCGAGATTGGGGTTTTTGTCACGAATTTTGATTGGCTTCCAGGCCATCCATCTGAAATTGGGTGTCGTGAAGATTTTCCTGAAGCGACTAGATTGTCGGAGAGTTGGGAGGGGCCAAAGGGCCTGGGTGTGAAACATATGCCGAATTGGCTAAAGGTTCTGAGTTGTTGTTCAGTGAGGCCCTTAAGTAGTCCAGCTGCTCAATTTTTTTGGCAAGGGACGCAGGAAGGGGCATGAGAGATGAGGTAATTTGAGTCGACTATGCCGGGGAGGAGGATGAGGTGGCCAAAGAGGAGATGGATAGCAGGGAGGGAGCAGGCGAGGGATGTAGGACCAGGTGGGGTCGGTTTGGTTGGCAAGCTCGTCGGCCTTTGGACTTCCTTCATAGCTAGGGCATCTCCGAGACAGTGGGAGAGTGAAAACATGGTAGGAATAGAGCAGGTCAAGACAAATGTAGAGCAGGGAAAGGTTGGGTAGGAAGTTGAGCTTTGAGAAGAAAAAGCAGGAAAGAATGATCCATCTAAACCCACTGGAGCAGTTGAAATAGGTCGGGCAACTAGTGAGATTCCATAAATGGCTGCACGCACAGAGTAAAGGTGCAACGAGGGTGCTATTCCGTCGAAATGATGCAAAGGCAGAGCAGGGTGCATTAAGAGTAATGGCGCCATGCCTCGAGCGAGATGAAATTCAACTGATTAGGTAGTTCGAAGTGAGTGGCATGCGGTCATCACATCGTTGGTGCCACAGAGTATTGCTCTTGGCTACTCTGCTTGACGCGTGTTCTCTACTAGCACCCCATCCATGGGAAAGGGAATAAATGAGAAGGAGTACAAACACGTCGGTAGGAAGCTGAAGTACATGGTTACGTGGGAAAAAAATCGGGGAAAATAGTGGTAATGTGGGTAACATTGGTTTCTTGACAAAAAACAACAAAAAAAGCTAGCATTCCTGCACAAAATATAAATTGAAATTTATGAAATGAAACGTTCCTGAATAGCATAATTTATACATACAAAATATGTAATTTTACAAGGCGGAGTCCTGATTCAATAGTTAGCGAGATTTTGGAAGGAGGTTTCTCGGGATGTTTTTGTTCTTCCGTGACCTACAAAAAATAGTGATAGTTCCCCGATTTACAAATTGACAATCGGAGTTGCAGACTATTAGAATCTTAAGGGCATGGTGCCCAAAAAATTTAGCATTTTTGAAGTACTATTCTTTAGATATGCTTTGCATATGATCATGGAGAAAATACACAGAAATAGTAGTAATGCGCTGGTGCACTGGAATTCGGGCTTTGTTATTCCGTGGCCTACAAATTTCACCCATAGTTCCATGACATACAATTTGACAATTGGAGTTGTGGACTATTTGATATTTAAGGGGGTACGTATGTTACAAAGAAGAGTTGCTAGACACCAAATATGTAATTTGATTAAGTAGATATATAGATCATTGTGGCTGTCATGCTGGTAGGATGAAAATTGTGCTCCCATAGGTTCGTGGACAAAAGAATAAAAAAGACTACCAATACGAAATTAGTTTTATTTAAAACAAAGGCATGAGAGCTTCATTCTAGGTTGTCGGGGTGGTGGGCTGAAAATTGGGCTATTGTTGTTCCGTCACCTACAAATAGCACCGAGAGTTCCGCAAAATACAAATTGAGAAGCGATTTTGTGGACTATTTGAATTTTTGGATCACGGGCTCTCAGGCTGTTGGGCTAAAAATTTCTTTTTTTTTGTTCCTTGCCCTACAAATAGCACTGAGAGTTTCGTAATATAAAAATTGACAAGCGGTCTTGTGGACTATTTGAAATTTTGAATCGCGGGTTCTCGGTCTAGGGGGCTGAAAATTGGCCTTCTATTGTTTTGTGGCTTACAAAAATCAAATATGTAATTTGATGAAGTAGATGTATAAAGCATGCATGGAAGCTTCACTATGGGTTGTCAGGATTGCGGGATGAAAATTGGGCTTCTGTTGTTTCGTGGCCTACAAATACCACCGAGAGTTCAGCGATATACAAATTGACATGCTACTTTGAGGACTAGAATTTTTGAATGGCGGGTTCTCGGTCTGGCGGGCTGAAAATTGAGCTTCTGTTGTTTCGTGGCCTACAAATAGTCCGTAGAGTTTCGCGATATACAAATTGACAAACGAACTTGTTGACTATTTGAAATTGAAGGCGTTCGTTTCGAACAAGTTTAGCATTCCCGAATTAGTTTTCCTTTTTACATATGCTTCTGGAATAAAAAGTAAATAAATATTATTGGCATCTATTACATAGGCTGGTGGAGAAAATTATGAAACAAATATGATTCCTGAATTAGTTTTCTTTAAAAAAGAAGATTCTCCACTTAGGCATTTTTTGGATCGAGGGTTCTCGGGCTGGGGACCTGAAAACTGCGCTTATGTTCTTTTCTGTCCTACAAATAGCACCAACAGTTCCGTGATATACAAATTGAGAATCAGAATTGTGGAGTATTTGAATTTTAAGGAGCTCGTGTCCCAAAAATTCAGCATTCATGAATTAGTTTTCTTTAAAACAGGGGCTCCTCGACACAAGAAATTGAAATTTATGAAATTATAGGTTCCTACAGACCATAGACGATACATAGAAAATACCTGATTTTTTAACGTAGACATTTACTTTTATAGATACAAAATATGTACTTTCATAAAGTATGGAGATGAGATTTTATAGAAAAATGATGGAGCCCTCATTCCATGTCCTACAAAGAGCAGGAAGAGATACGTAGTGTACAAATTGAGAAGCGGGCTTGCAGACTAATAATTTTAAGGGCCTTTGTGAAAAACATTGTGCAAGACATGTTGCAAAGATGCAAGAAATGATAGTGTCTTTACGTTTGAGTAGAAAGAAAGTAGTGAACACAATTTTATGACATTTATATAAAAAAATAATAAAACGTGTTACATATTTCTAAAAATTTAACGA
>JASDQU010754477.1:30026-45463 GCA_032191745.1 Picea mariana | reverse complement strand
TAAATTGTACATTTTTTACAAAATGGCACCTCGTGTCCAATATACAAAACAACAACAAGTGCTCTAACACAAAAAAACAACCATATAGTGGTCTAGATAGAAAATGGCAGTAATTGGTCAATCATTGACCACTGCTACCCTTTCCACCCTCAAGAGCATCTCATAAATCTATCTTTATTCTCTTGCTTGAAGAAGAACCTCAAGCGAATTTTTTCCTAGGCGTGCTTTGTCGCTCTAGAGACTGCACAAAGAAAAAATATTGTTATAAGTTTTTTTCCACAATGAATTAAAAGACTTACAAAATGATAGTTTGTAATTTAACATAATACAACTCATCGCATATGGCACTGACAATTGTGAGGATGTTAACCTCCTCTATGACCCTAATTTCTCAATGATGCCACCATGTGTCAGTTACAGGGATACAATCGTCAAAATTAAACAAATATGTATAAAATCAAATTCATGATACATAAAAAATTATCATCGACACATTATCTCACTGTGAATATCTCGGGCCTTGGTGGAGATTCGATGGAAGGTGGAGCACTCAGTTGTAGAACCTGCGATGAGGCAACCTTTACTATGGTAGCATCGATGGATGGAGATGATGGAAATGGTGGTGGGGGTGGGTGTCATACAGGTGCATCCACTGTGGATGGATGCGATGGAAGAGGTGGTTTGTATGGGTGGCCTATGTGTGCATCCACCAAGGATGTACCGAATAAAAAAGATGCGGGGGGTGGGAAGAAATGGACCCTCACAGGTTGTACAAGTGATGAAAACTCCCTTGGCCTAGAGTAAGGTAACCCATAAGCAAAGGCCAGGTGCCCAGGGAGTCGACTAGTACAATAACTAGTGAATATGTCAGCAACCTACATACATATTAATAATATTGATCTTTTAGTACCAAATAGTAAAATTCAACAACATAAATACAATAAATTTGATATTTAAAAAATATTTAACTCTACACGTGATACCTGTGTTGCAGGTACTTGTCCATCCCAAATGGACATTCCTTGACATCGTCTAGTCCCACAACCTATAGAAAAACAAGAACATAAAAAATTAGAGGATTCCATAACATAAATAAATGACCATGGTGAATTTATCAAATTTGACATATACATGTGTATGGGGTATGCCAAATGAGCAGTTTATCTCTACTACTGCATCAATGGTGGAGACATGCACTGATGCATCCATGGGTGTAACAAATGCATAACAACATAATGATATAAATATGCAAAATACCACATAAATATATAGCGATGAGGAACATATGGATGGTTAAGATACTAACCTCCTCCATGAATCTCTCTTGTCGACTAGCCTCCATAGGCCCATATCAGGTCTACCCGCAAATCAAGCATTTGTGAGGTTCACATGGAAGACTGATATTTCCATTTTCACTCTCCTCACTCCACTCTGTTGAATAGGGTGAAGCTTCGACCCCTCTATCAATTTCACCGACATGCACCTCTTGTTGAGATAGTGCAACAAAGATACCATTTTGCACTAGGCTCCAAGTAAATGATGATATAACTAACTGTACATCATGCAATCTCTCTGCAATAGGAGGATTATTGGAAAGAGGGTCAAGCCTTCGCTTGTGGGGATGAGGAACTAACATTGGATCGTGCTTAACACACTCTTGGTCCTGTGCAGACCCTTGACCCACCCCTTGGAAGTCACCAATGTCGAAGTGGTTGACATGCCGACCCAAAATAAATTTACCCCACAATTTTGCAAAAAATATAAAGGCACCTCCCTGTCATTGCAGGGAGGTTTATCAAATACCGTGTACCACCTATCCATTTAGTTTTGGCTAATTTATGGGTGGATGCACTAGTCAATGCAAATGCGTTTCTTGGTCATGGGTGGTTGTTTTTGAGATCAAGGATCAATAAAAGTAAACATCAGATGTTGTTTCAATATACCAAAGTCTCCAAATTTTTTTATACCCAATACAATCTTGTAATACTGAAACATTCTTGCTCTATATTCAAAAATAGTAGTCAATTTCCCTTGGGCACTTGCAATGGACCTCACAATGACGTCCACAGAAGTGGCCAAGGAATCTCTACTTGGTTCTTGCATTCCCCTTAATTTATTTACAAGGGTTCTTAATGTGTTCAACCCCTCAATAATTTGGGCGGTTGTGGTGGGTTGGGGTTTTCCTTGCCTTGGTATGTTGGTTGGTGGTTTACATTGTCTTCAGGTTCCATTTTATAATAAATGTTTCATTTTAAAAAGGAAATTTAATAAGTGGACTTATGAAAAAGGTATTACAAACAACAACTTGATTTTATTCAACAAAATCATTAACATAATTTTGTGTAAAACAAAGAAAAACTATGCGTTATCTTTGCAATGAACTTGAAAAACAACTGTACAAGATTAGTGATTTCTTGAGATATTTACATTCAAGTATTAAATATGTGTAGTGAACCTAACTAATAAGTGTTCAATATCATTGGGATTTACATCCATATCCTATGACTAATTGTTTTGTATTTTTTGAAATCCAAGAGAAAATGACAAAAAATCAACCATACCTTTCTTGCAATGGACATGCTGGCAAGATACCGGGTTTTACTCCTCCTCTATTAGTCTTGTTTACTTGCTCCAATTGGGAAAATCATGAGGCGTGATGTTAAAATGAGTACAAAATGCGCACGTGGTCCCTTAAAAACAAGGCACAATAGGAACATGTGTGTGTTCCTAGGAACACACACTTAATAACATGTGGGTGCTCTTGCCGATGAACCTATGTGGTATGATGCCTGGAGGTTTAGGCCTTTCCAACCCCATAGGATTAGGAACGTGTGTACGTTCCTGAGAACACGCACATGTCCTTGTGAGTGCATGTTCTTGCTGATCTCCTTGCCACTTTTTTGTCCACCAACTTTGTGCACTTGCCCATATTTTTGTTGAGTTGGTTGCCTCAGATTTAGATTTGAGATGAAAAATCAAGTGGTTTGGTTTGAAAATAGATTAGAGCCTTTTTTTTTTTATGAATACCTCTCAATATCTCTATTTTAGAAGTTATTTTTCTATAGGCTACACAAATCTGTTGTCGATGAAATTACATACACAAATAGAGTCGACTATGTTGATTCCATATATATATATATATATATATATATATATATATATTACCAATTTTAATCTATTTTTGTCTTGACATATATCAAAATCCAAAAACACATATCTCTTTTATTTTTTCTATAAATTTTTACTAACTTAACCATTTTAAAAACAAGTTATATGCCACACTAGAAGACAGTGAGATTTAAAATCTAAAAATAAATAAATAAAATGTTTGATAATGTTAAGACCCTCATAGCCTACACTAATGCAAGACCTTGTAATTTCAAGGATATACTCATTTTCATAATTAAAAAATAAAATAAAATAAATATTATAAATTTTGAATGGATACCCCACACTAGAAAAATAGGTTCTCTACACCTATACAAGTTTCTTTAAGGAAATTCCATCGTTAAGGAACTCAACACCTAACAAAGTCATATACATTATATTTTGCTTGAAAAGTAACATATCACTCTTACAAAATCTCAAATTTCACACACTTATTCACAAATTCTATAAATAAAAATTATATATTTGGAAAGGTAATTCAATTTCCTACATTTCATCTTTTTACACCATATCCAAATTCATTGTAAAAGTACCTTGAATAATCACTCCAGGTTAACATATTGTTGTTTCTCCATGTTCATATTGCCACTAATGTTTCATGAGACCATCATTAGCATGCACCCAACCCCCCTTTAGAGTTCATGTGTGGTGGTTGTAAGCCTTTTTCATGTCCATCCAACCTAATAAGCTTGAATATGGGCCTAAATCAATTGTTTACTTCGAGACCTAGCTATGGTGCACAATACAACTAACAATCCACATATTTTGTGTTGGAGGCCAAGGATACCCTACAAATATCATGTGTGGTGGTTTAAGGTCTTGTTCGTGGCCATTGAGGTTGATCAGAAGACTTAAGTTCCCAAGGCCTTTGATTTAATCCCTCGAGCATTTTAAAGACCCTAATACATGTATCTGATGTGCATTATCTCCAAAGAATGCTTATATTCCTAGTTGAAGGCCCAAATATCGTACATAAGTTATCCGTGGTGGTTCTATATGTTGTCCATGGAACTTAAATCCTAAAAATATCATTTAAATCTTAAGTCACTTGTTTTCATCCCACTACCATTATCAAAGCCCATAAGTTTTTATGTTTTCAACAAAAAAAAATACACATAACATAACAATGTTTGAATCAATTGTAATGTTAAAACAATACAACCCCATTATAATCGAATGATTGGATATAGATTGAATATTTCCGTATACAGTTAAACTCATCTCTACAAAATAAATCATCAAATAATAAATCCACATGAATTTTTACTTGTGCAATAATCAAAACTATTCACCCATTCATACCTTCTTAAATTCTTAAAATGAACTTCTCTTTAACTTAAGTCCGTTAGACAAAAACTTAATCCATCTATTTTTAAACCTCTATCATTTCAAGCATGGTTACTATCTTCCAATAGACCATGATGACATAGGCTTGGATTTGGGTTTACTTAAGGTTTCATACATCCTGTTTTATTGGAATTTTTAAACCTATATCATTTCAAGCACTGTTACTATCTTCCATTAGACCATGATGACATAGGCTTGGGTTTGGGTTTACTTAAGGTTTCATACATCCTGTTTTATTGGAATTTTTAAACCTCTATCATTTCAAGCACCGTTACTATTTTCCATTAGACCATGATGACATGGGTTTGGGTTTACTTAAGGTTTCATACATTCTGTTTTATTGCAACACCACTTAAATGCTCATTTCTTAAAATTGGTTGGATCTTTTCCATTTAAATTAAAAATATTTATTTATATTTATAAAAATTTATAAAAATATAAAAAATATAAAAATATTTTATATTTGTTAAAAAATTTTACTTACAAAAATATATTATCATAATTTAAAACATCTTTATTATAAATATCTATTTATCTTAACATATATATTTAATATAGTCTAAAACATCTTTATTATAAATTTCTATTTAACTTATTGTAAAACTCTATAATCTAAAACATTTTCATTATAAATATCTATTTAATTTAATATATATATATTTATTATAGTCTAAAACATCTTTCTTATAAATATCTATAGTCTAAAACATATTCCTTATAAATATTTGTTTATTTTAACATATATATTTATTATAGTTTAAAACATCTTTATTATAAATATCTATTCATCTTATTTTCAAACTATATAGTCTAAAACATCTTTATTATAAATATCTATTCATCTTATTTTCAAATTATATAGTCTAAAACATTTTTATTATAAATATCTATTTACTAAAGTCTAAAACACCTTTATTATAAATATCTATTTATCTTAACATATATCTTTATTATAAATATCTAGTTACCTTATTGTCTATTATCTTAACATATAGAGTCTAAAACATCTTTTATATATATATATATATATATATATATATATATATATATATATATATATAAACATCTATTTATCTTATTGTGAAACTCTATTGTCTAAAACATCTTCATTATAAATATGTATTTATCTTAGCAAATATAGTTATTATAGTCTAAAACATCTTTATTGTAAATATATAATTATCTTATTATCAAGTTATCATGTATACTATTATAATATATATTTTTGTAGATATTTTAAAACATCCTCACTATAATTTCTACTCACTATAAGTTTAATTTCCCAACTCAACAAAATATGTAAATTATTTTGTACCACATCTTCATTTTTATTTTGTTTAACATATATGTTCTCTTTATATTTTGGATTAAATTAATTTTTTTTGTTTTTTGTTAGTTTGTCTGTGACATGTGGGACTAACATGTGGCTAAGAAACTGCGACTCAGGGGCATCTAAGTTGTCAAAATCACTCGGGGATCGTGTCCGACCTAAGCCACACCAACCTTTAACATGGCTGGATCTTTTGTTCCCATAGGTTTCAAATCAGTGACTTTAACATCAGGGAGTGCCTAAACAACACACTTCATCACCGACTATCCTACACCTCGAGGACTCAAAATTTGAAGGACATAGGGGTGGGCTTTGATCCACTTATGTGTGCACGGGTCACGATACCATTTAATATGATATGTCTAGGTGCAACCACATCTCTGGGTGCAACCACACATTTGACCATTACCTCAAGGTGCCCTCATGGATCCAAGTAAAGCCCTCATGAGAATTGAACCTTGCCCAATGGTGAAAAACTCCTCGCTTTACACCATTGGATCCAACCCCTTTGGGCGGATCAAACTCAAGTTATCATGTATACTATTATAATATATATTTTTGTAGATATTTTAAAACATCCTCACTATAATTTTCTACTAACTATAAGTTTGATTTCCCAACTCAACAAAATATGTAAATTATTTTGCAGTGTGCACCACATCTTCATTTTCATTTTCTTTAACATATATGTTCTCTTTATATTTTGGATCTTTGTCTTTCTTGACAAAATAACCTAAATTGTCCAATGACTTAGTTTTATGCACTGTTGGGCCATTGTTTTATTAAGATAACACGCCTACATGGATAAAGTAAATCCACTTCTAGTATTTTATATTACTTAGGCTGAAAGTGTGCTCTCGATCAGACTTTGAAATCAGACGCAAGGATATACATCAACAAATTATTTGATCAGTGGAATTGTAGCTGCTAGCCCGTGATTGATCATATTTATGCTTCTCATTCCTGGACTGAACAATATTATGTTCTTCCAGTTCAATTTTCCATGGCACTGCAAAACTCTATTCATATCCTCATTGGGTAGCATGGACAGATACACATGAGATTGTTTCGTTTCCTGCTAACGGTTGATTTGAATTTTTGTTTTTGGTTCAACCGATATGTAGTATGGCATTGTCCTCATTTAATGTAATTTTTCTATGGATCCTAAAGTTACGTAGCATGTAGACATTGTTTGTCTTTTTCTGTAGGTATACTTCATATGACAATTCTGCTAACCCAAGAATCACATCTTGCAACAAAGGTTGTCTAATTGTACAATGTACGATTGTGTTGTTGGCAGTTTGGATGGAAGTGTTGAGGCAATGCCTATATATGTAAGGGATTTTTTTACTGCATTGTAGACAATCAATTGTACCATCATTTATGAAAGCATAGGCAGAAGCAAGAGAGTTACATTTGGCACATACAGGCTCGAAGGGGGTCGAGTATGCATTCACTGCAACCAAAAGACCCTCAACCTGGGCACGTGAGAATAATAGTTAATATATTGAACAATATAATATACAACTGCACAAAAAAAAACTGCAGAAAGTTGGTCAAATAATTTTTTATGAGAAAAGTGTGGATGGAATTGTAGATGTATACACACAATAGTTGCAGAGCTAGTTAGTTTCTTGATATCCTATACTATGTCTATTCACAATTTTGTTACAAATTTTGATTGGGTTGTGTGAAAGATCCTTTATTTAACATCTCTTTTCTTTGTTATATTTTTTAAGAGCATAAGTGAAAATTTCTCTTTATGCAATTGTTGTTCCATTGAGTAAAATAAATTTGAATAGGTGTCGAACAATTGTAGCTGCAACATGGAACAGTGTAATAGTTGTGTAACATAACTAATATATATGAACATGTGAAAGTAAAGGAAAAAGCTGGATATGGAAAACGATACCATTGCCTTGTCATTGTCTGACTCTCCATCTTTTATATGGAGAATGTGTTGCAAGCCAAGTTTTATCGCGAGTGTGACAGTTGCACCAATGATTCCTATTGGGTAAGTGTCGCTTCTCTATGCAAGTTGGTTGATTGTTGTGTCCGGTACGAAACAATATTCTGAACAAATCGCGAGAATTTTTTCCACAATACTTGTTTCATTGAGCGATATAATCCGATCACAATCACCATGGTCATATACTATTTTCTACAATATATTAAAATTTGTAATGGATATCCCATTACCTAGCAAGATCTTTTCTGCATGTTTCTGCACAAGTTGTGTAGGGATAGCCAATGTGATTTTCATCATGGATTCCTTATTTGTCATGTCAACACGGACAATGCATCTAGTTTTGTTTTCCTTATCCAAGTAGGTGCTATACATAACCATTATGTCCCTGATGAACACTTTTCCAATTCGGCGAATGTTGAAGCCTTATATCGATAGTATATTGGGTGTTATAAGTTTAGACCTGATTACATTTTTTGAATAGGGAAAGTAATGTGAATGGTGGTCTGCATTATTTTTTTGTTTTCTTTTTTTCCTGGAATAAATGTACATACATACACACAACTTGGATGAAGTATGCAGGCCATAGTTTTGTAACCAGACCTCTTAGTTTGCGGAACTTGCATTATGTTCGATGTTTCACTTGCGCTCATCAATACTTCTTGTGAACTGCAAACTATGTGTTGCAGATGACATCAACATATTTATCATGGCATAGATGAATAAATAGCTCAGGATATTTTTTTGGTAAACATATCAAGAGAACAATGTATGGATATTTACCTTTGGCCTTGTTGTTATATTGATGTTTGTGATGATTGACTACTCATTCCCATGTCACTAGTCCAACGTTTTCTTATGCAAGCATGTGTACATGAAAATCAGGAGGACTGAATAGGAAAATGCATTATATACTGTCCATAATTGTTCTGAATGTCAAATATAGGCTCAAAGGAGATGGAATATGAAATAGGATGTGAAAGGATACTCAGGAAACAAGAGGACCCGGCGGTCAAATTGTATGCCTCGGAATTTTTGACTACAAAAATGTGTAACATGAAACATGGCATGATGGGGGAGTCCAGTGGCCAATCTGTATATCGTATAACCCCCGAAGCTAGAGGCACAATTTTGAGCCCGCCAGCCTGGGAAACCGTGATCGAAAAAGTGGCTAAGTATGGAATGAGGAAGTCGTCGGTCAGACTCGTGATATAGAAGCATGCGGATAAATGTGAACCCGTGAGTCTGCCAACCCTTGCACCTAGACATTTTTGAAAAAACAACTAAGCAAAGCAACCGGAAAGAGAAAATAGAGGGGGAAAAGAAGGGGGAATTTGGTTAAGTATAGAAGAGGGAAAAAAATGAAAATAGAGAGTGGGAAAATAGAAATGGGAAGGGAAATGTTCGGAACTGAGAAGTCTCAACAAAGGCCCATTGTTTCCAAATCATTGTTTTCTAGTCCAATATTTAATCCACCTACTCGTTTTGTGTGTTTGATTTACCATCACAATTGACATACCTTTTCGAAGATTGTACTTCAGCTTCCTCTACTGTAGCATATAATATTTCATCCTCTTGTCCAACTAATCCATTTCTTTCAATGTAGAAATGTAGAAAAAATAGTGGACACGAAGGTAACTTGGTATGTAGAAAGACATGTAAAAAAATAAATACAGTTCTATGTATTTCAATGTAGCATCACAGAGAATACAATTGACATGAAGATAAGTTATTATGTAGGAATATACATGGTATCTACATACAACAAATTAAGTGCAAAGCAGTAAAACAAATATACAGACAATAAATGAAATACAAAACAATGGAATATGGAATAAGATTAGAAGCATGCACCTTTGTATCTCCTCTTCTACATATAAAATAAGAGTACAAGCATGCACCTTTCTATCTCATCTTCTACATTTGCGGTAAATAGTCCTTCGTCTTCTCCAGTTATTCTGTTTGTTTCAATGTGGGAACGCACAAAATACAATGAACATGAATGTAAGATGGTATGCAAGGGAAAACAAGTAATATGTAGATACAGTAAATGAGAAGAAAAGTAATAGAATAAAAGAGAGTTAGAAGAATGAACCTTTCTTTTTCTTGATCCATGGTTGTGATTATATAGATTTTTTCCTAGCCAAAATATATTACAAGCGAGAAAATATTAAGAAGTTGGATGGTCATAGCTGAATGATTTGGTTTGTGCAACAAAGTATCCATATATGCTTTGAGACATGGAAATATAATTTTGTAATATCTTTGATGTATATTTCATAATTCAATGTTGGGATAGGGGTAGACCTGAGGTTCACTCCAAGAGAGCACCAACAAGTCCTAGCTACTGGCCCTTTTGGCAGCACCTGTGAAGAAGATGCAGTCTCACCTGAAGCAACCAAGAGGGGGGGGTTGCAGGACGGGGATGTCTACAACCAGGGGAATATCAAGTGGATATATCACAACACAATACCGCATTCATATATCACTTATCATCTAGGTCTATCCTGCATAGCTATAGATCTGATCTAACATAAGACTGCAAATACCAATATAACAATGACAGAGATCCAGGCATCAATCATACATACAACAAAAAATATACGTGGTTCACCCTCTCTATAGGGCTATGTCCACAAAACTGTGCTTATGATTTATTAGGGCAAAGCATACAGTTCTTATCTGCGCTCTCAGCTAGCAGATCTTCTTTTTTCTCTCTCTTCCTCTCCCCTTCCTGCGCACCCAGCTGCAGGACTTGACCTTTGCACACAACTGAAGATCTCACAATACAATCCTCTCTCTCCACAACAGAGCTATAACAACAATATCATACCAATACTCAATGACCAACTCCACCCAGGTCCTCTTGACCTTTATTTATACATTACAATCCCTCACTGACAACCTTAGGTCGAAACCTAGGTGCCAAAACCCTAGATACCAAAACCCTAGGTGTCTAAAACCCTAGGTCAACTTGACTCACTTTTTCCGAGCTTCATCGGCTTATCTTTCTTTCTTCATCGCGGAGTGCTCCAAAGCATCCAATGATGGATTTTCTCTTCTTGCTGAATTGTCCACAATCCTTCTTCCTTACTGATCTGTCATCATTGATCTCCTCGTCCAACGACTTGCTTTTCCGCACTTCGCTCCATCTTTCCTACTCTTTTGCTCACTTCGACTCAGTGACAGTTACTATGTATCCCGCGAAGCTCACTTTTTGCCTTTCCTTCCTTGTTCTTCGCTTCCTTCCATAACCAAGAGCCAACATTCAAGTAGAAGACAAATTGCATCGTGGTTAGACCAGTTTGTGTACAAGATAAAGAGGTTGTATTGTGATATAAGAAAATTTCACCATATATGGTCAATAAGTGCATTTTGTACATGTTTTATCTTAACCAAAAAAAAACAAACATTGTAATTGCACATGTACTTTTCCAATTGTTTTGTTATGGCACTATTTTGTAGCATGTCAACACTAAAGTATCCTAGAATGATAATGATTTCGTCCAGATGTAAATGGTGTGATGCATTTGAGAAAACATTCATTATGTTAGCAATGTTGCACGCAGAGCGACATAGAGATTGAATATTGCAATTTGCAATCCACGAAATACTTCTCTTTCTAGCACCATCTCAACATCTTTTTTCTTTTACAAGAACATTTTGCAAATGCATGTAGGTATGGTTCAGAGTTTGGAGAAAAAATTGGAGAAAAATTTAAGAGAAGGAGGGAAAGATATGCCAAGTTTGTGCAATTTTGGTGCAACCTAGACACCGTTTTACCATATGTAGCCTTTTTACACCTACCTGCAATTTTCTTCTACAAAAACATCCTACAAAGGTAACAAGCTTGACATCGTATTTTTCATGCTAAAGACACAGGTTCAATTCCCGTACGAGATAGGTAGGTATGACATAGGCGCTAGATTTCCACTTTGTCACACACGACAAAGGATCGAGATTTGCAATGCTAGAAAAAATGACAATTGGAGTTGTGCACACGACATTGGCATGCACATGGTGCAGAGCCTTGAGAAAAAATCAAAGGAAAATTCAAAAGAAGGAGAAAAAGATATGCCAACCTCTATGAAAAGTCTCTAGGATAAGAACCATGGATAAATACTTACACATTCTTACTTGCAAAATGCCAACAATGAATAATAATGAAAGTATGATATGGAAACTTACTCGTTAATGATAAACGACAGAACTACAGGTCCACTTGTGAGTGTAGGACTTGAACCTTGCAAAGTGAAAAAAACAACTCCAATCCCCGGTGCAAGACCCCAACCTTGAAAAGTCAAAGAAAACAAAAGCAACTAGCAAGCAACAAACTAGTGATCAAGCACCAACAGGTCGAACTGCAGGTGCAGGACTTCAAACTTGCAAAGTTGAACCAAACAACAACAAGCAACAACCGAAGAACCAACGAACCAACGAACAAACAACAACTAATGAACCAGTAAACAATATATGTATCTTCAATGATGACCAAATTGCATTGCAAGCATAGAAGAAATATGAAACATATGATGGCCATGCAAGTGGAAATACTTAAGCAATTTTACTTGCAAACTGCAAACAGTGAACAACAAAGAACAAATACGAATGAAGCCATGGTATTGAAACTTACTCGGCAATGATGAACGACAGAAGCGCAGGTCGAATTGTGGGTGCAGGACTTGAACCCTGCAAAGTGAAGAAACAACTCCAACTACGGGTGCAGGACCCCAACCTTTGCAAAGTTGAAGCAAACAAAAGAAAGCAACAGGAACCAACAGGTCCAACTGCAGGTGCAGAAGCTCAAACTTGCAAAGTTGAATCAAACAACAACAAACAACAACTGACGAACCATCGAACCAATAAACAAGAAGAAACCAACAAACAAGAAGAAACCAACAAACCAATAAATAATATATGTATCTTCAATGATGATTAAATTGCATTCAAAGCATAGAAGAAATATGAAACATATGATGGCTATGCAAGTGGCAGTAGAGAACGATATTGTCCAAATTCACTGCAACATTGTATGGAAAAATTCGAGGAAAAATGTACTGTGAGAAGCCTATGTAAGTAAACATTTAAGGCTGTCAGGCCTATTTAAGGGCCTCGCACTATGCAAACATTTAAGTTGTTGGGCCTATTTAAGGGCCTCGCGCTATGTAAACATTTAAGCTGTGAGGCCTATTCAAGTACCTCAAAAAGAGTGCCAATGCTCAAAACTTTCAGTATGTAAACATTTCAATACAAATAGAAATAATAAAAACATTAAATAAAAAAGAGTGTCTATCCTCACAACTTTCTGTATGTAAACATTTCAATAAAAAAAAAAAAGAGCGGCTCAAAACTTTGGATATCTAAACATTTACAACATTGGAATAACAAAGCTGACAATAAGACTTCCAATCTATTCTCCAATGAAATGATGACATATAAGGGTTTTTTTATTATATAAAAAATAATGTTTTTAGTTCTATTGTTTGAACAATAGACATGATGCAAAAATTTATAGTCAAATGACATATTAATATGAAGTCAACTAAATATCAATCCCTATAATCCCTCTAAGTAGATTAATAAACACTTATTCCAATTTTTCTATTTTTTTCTTCACTAATTATTCAAAATTTTATATCAATTAAATATTTTATTTTTACTTGTTCATTAAAAACACACATGATGATGTAAGATCACGTACACCTCGTTTTTTGGTTTATAAAATAAGTACAGATGTTGCCGTTTTTTTTCTTTCTTTAGAAAAAGTAATACAATTATTTTCTGTTTATAATTTTCTAGATGATGAAAACCTACCCTAATAGGCAAGCCTGTCTTTATCAATGATGGTGCCCGGTTTTGATGCCATGATGAACAAAGGACTCCGACTCCGATAAAGTAAATCCACTTCCAATACTTTATATTACTTTGGCTGAAAGTGCGCTCTTGATCGGACTTTGAAATCAGACGCAAGGATATACATCAACGAATTATTTGATCAGTGGAATTGCAGCTGCTAGCCTGTGATTGATCATATTTACGAGAAACAACTATATATATTCGCTCACTCTCTCCCACTCCATACACATAGCTGTAACTTGTAGTCGTGCCCAGACTTCCATAAGAATCGATGGCCTTCTCTTTTACAAAGCTGTTTTCCGTCCTCTTTATTGTGGCTGTTGTTTTGACAGCAAAACACAGAGCAAATGCAGCAGGCCAATGTGTAGCAGAGTCGGAGGCGTGGAAGATGGCACCGTGCATCCAGGCCGCTCAGAATGCAAACGCTCCCGTCTCAGCCGGCTGCTGCAACGCCGTCCACAAGTATACCAACGATCCCGCTTGCCTCTGCGCCGTCATGCTCTCAAAAACAGCTAAAGCTGCAGGGATCGATCCCGCCATAGCCATGACCATTCCCATGCGCTGCCAAATCTCTGACAGGCCTGTTGGTTACAAGTGCGGAGGTAAGATCAAACTAGATTTATCTTACATGTGCCAAACTAGATTTATCTTTTCCTCTTCATCTTGATATGAAACAATGCTGAAAAAAAGATGTTGCTGCTTGTTGACAGCCTACACTTTGCCCTGAAGAAATGAAGAAGCCGTTTCCCTGCTTGCCTCCATAAGCAAGTTATTGGACTGGGCTCAGCTGAGATTCCTCCACAGATAAATAAATAGTATGTAATCTAAATGTATGGACGTGTACGCGGCTTTCGTAATTGGACATTTTAAATCATGGAGCTGCATCTATGTAATCTTTGCTGTTTTATAGCTAATTTAAAGCTGGGTTAATAGAATATGTATGTGTGATTGCGTATTATGCTGTTAACACTGTGTAGATGATGCTTCTTTGGCACCCATATTAACGTCATTTTATCATTTTATGGTTTATTAATTTTGTTATTAGGTGATGAGCATCATGGATCAAAATTTAAAGTCATCGTATTTTATTAATACAATCAGTTTTCTTCTGTTTATGCTGAAGTGTTTTTTGTTTATACGGAAGAGGAAAACCTGCGTTCGTGAGTTGGGTTTAAAAAAAACTCCAGAATGCAGGTTTTTCTCTTCAGCGAAAACATTCACTCAGTTCAATTAAGAATTTACAGAATAATATCAAGTTTTGGTCATCTGGTTTGCCAATTTGGAAGCAGAGATATTTTGTAAATATTAACATTGACGTGATATTATCGTATTCATTCCAATATTTGTATGATCTATGATATTAAGATTTATTATCCCTAGTATCGGTGGTGTTATGAAATTTGTAAACGTGAAGTTGTTATATATGATAATGTTTTAGGTGGTTTTATTATATTGATATTTTTGTTTTTATCTTTATATATTTAGTTTAGAATTATAAATATGTAAAGGATTAAAAATAATTAAGCTATACATTTATTTATAAATTTATTTAAAAAGATTTTGAATATATATAAATTTATATTAATATTAATATTATCATAGATATATTTTAACTTAGGATTTATTAAATATAAATCTTAATTGTTTTTTAAGTTTTGCATTTTAATTTTTTTTTTTTTCATTTCAATAAATTTAATTTATGATAAAATTTGATAAATCAGATGTTACTATCTATCTATCTATCTATATATATATATATATATATATATA
>JASDQU010754477.1:8611-29845 GCA_032191745.1 Picea mariana | reverse complement strand
ATATAGTTTTTTTTATTTAAGAAAATTGTATTTGAATGGAAAAAAAATATTTTTTTATTTGAAAAATAAAATTATATATATATATATATATATATATATATATATATATATATATATAATTCTAAATATTTAAACATTAAAGTAACCTCAGCTTTCGAATATGATCATATTTTTTTTTATTTCATTAAAAACGAAATTCTAAATATCTAAACTTTAAAGTACCTTACTCTATTAATGATATGCCTTTCTCGTGATTTATATAAAAAAATTGTATACCTTTTTTAAAACACAATGAAATAACGGAAAATATTTTTCCTATACTTTCACAAGCTTAGCTTTTTTAAATTTGAAAAAATGATTGCAAATTGGAGTTATAAAGTTATAGATGGTTAAGTTTAGGGGAAGGGTAACATTTGTCAAAGTTGTATTTGAACATCTTTAACATCTTCAAAGGATTTTGGCTTCACGAGTCCACTTTATCTCACTTTCTTTATTGAGCATCTTAGTGATATGCTTTATGATTTCATCTAGATTAGGGATGAATCTTCTCAGAAAATTCACTTTTCCTAAAAAAGATTGTACTTTTTTTTTTTCTTCTAGTCGTGTCAATTTTTAAGATTCCTTCAACTTTGCTAGGGTATATCTTTATTCCCTCTTTTGAAATAATGTGACCAAGCAACTTTCCCTCCTCCACACCAAAATCAGACTTCTTGGGGTTCAATGAAATGTTAAACTTCCTACATTTCTCAAAAGTTCTCCTTAGATGTTTGAGATGTTTTTCATCAGAACCTGAATATACAATGATATCATCTAAGTAAATAACAATAAATTTATCTTTTTCATCAACAAAGACTATATCCATAGCCCTTTGGGAATTTTCTCCTTCATTCATGAGCCCGAAAGACATTTTGGAATACATGAAGGTTCCCCATGGTGTTGTGAAGGCTATCTTTTCCTGCTTAGCAGGATGTACCATGATTTGGTTATACCTAGAGAAACCATCCAATATTGATATTTTCTTAGAACCAACCCCTTTCTGCAGTATTTGATCCATCTTAGGCAATGGGTAATTGTCCTTGAGAGACACCCTGTTCAGATTTCTGAAGTCTACACATAATTTGATCTCTCCACTCTTCTTTCTGACAGGTACGAGATTTTCCACCCACTTAGAAAATCTTAGAGACACTACGATCTTGGCTTCAGAAAACTTATTTGTCTCTTTTTCAATTAAGGTAAACAACAAAGGATTAATTCTTCTTAATTTCTGTTTCCAAGGTTTATGATCTTCCTTGAGTGGAATCACATGCTGAATAATTTTAGTATCATAAACCTTTAGATATTCATAACTCTAGGCAAAAACATCAGGAAATTCTTTCATTAAACTGATATACCTTTGCTTGACCTCTGGGCTAAGTGTCTTGAACAACTTGATGATTTTTGGATCTTCCTAAGTCCCAATGTTGCAATCTTCAACATCCCCATAATTTGCAGTAATTTTAGGACTCCTAGCCACATCATTGTTGTCAAAGAGTTGTTCTATTGGCACTGGGCCTTTGGGGATGGTGTTATTTTTTAGCTTCATTATATCCTTACCAACAATCTGATTTTTGAAGTAGTCATCATTTGCAAACACAACTGAATCTTCTTCATCATAGCAATATTCCTCATCTATATTTAAATTTTCAAATTCATCCTCCATCTTAAGAAAAATTTCTATTTGTTTGTCATCTTCAAAAACCTGCCAGTACTTAATGTTATCTGGTACTATTGGCCTATGCTTGAACTCAATCTCATATTTTTTGTTAGGGAAAATTGGAATTTTGAAGACTGAAGTTGAAGTAGCCATGAAATCAATAATCTGATTCTTCCCTCTTGGAATCACTGAAATATTATACTTTGGAAATTGTTTTAAGAGATCAAGCACTACATTTCTATAGTCCCTCAACCTAGGATGATTTTCTTGGTATATACCCTTTATCTGATTGATAATCAGCTTAGAATCTCCATGTACAACTATTCTCTTAGAAGCTATTTCTTTCAAAGTTTCCAATCCCAACACTAATGCCTCATATTCAGCCATTATTTGTGCAATCGGAAACAAGCTTATAACAACACAGTTTTGTAGTTCTTATGGGGAGGTTAATCCACACACCATCCCCTGCTCCTCTGTTGACAAATCCATCGAAGCTCATATTCCACATTCGATCTTCTGCATTACTTTTCTTCTCTGAACTTTCCTCATTTTGCTCGTCAGATTTGTCTTTGGCAGTCATGTCAATCTATGGCATTTTCTCTTCAAAATTCAAATCATTAAAGAAAATGGAAGAACCAATCTCAATCTCCACAAAGGAAATGGGATGGTTGTTTGGATGGGATTTGTTACTGACCATGTATTTGAGCAATAATTCCCTGTACAACTTCCTATCTTCGCCAAACACAAGAATAGTGGAATATGACATATCCATTTGCAAATTCCCTTTCAACTTTGAAACCCATGACCTAGATAGTAACATGCCAAATTTAGGAGGAATATCAACAACCACCACATCCATTACCATGTTTTTTTTTTTGGAATTTGAGACAGAGATACTACCAGGTCTTTGATTAGGACCAAGCACTTCACCTTCCTTGAATCAAAGGATAAAAATGTCTTTGTAAGGTCCTGTAATGTCCAAACCCAATTGGTCCATGACCACCTTGGCCATCAGATTATGCGATGCTCCTGAATCTAACATAGCATTATGCAGAGTCATATCATGAGTCTTCAGACTGACATAGAAAGGGGGAACCTCATCAAAATCACTACTCTCCTCTACACATGGGCCAAACAATATGGTAGGATGATCATCTTGTATAGTCAAAGTATCAGAAGTTTCTTCCATCTTGAGCATATTAATAATCTGATTTCTATATTCACTATTCTTTATCATCTCATTGAATTGAACAAAAATTTTAATTTTGGCCATCTCACTTTCAAAATTAAAGGAAGATGAGGTTTTCTCTACCTCTTTGATGACTGTCTCCTTTCTTGTTTCAAGTACTTTCTTTCGAGGTTCTTCCTTCTGCTTTCCTTTCTCCACAACATCCTTTGCAACATAGTCCTTCTTCGGCTGACTTGAGGAAGGTGCATTATTTTGAGATTATTTGGTAGCACTTCCCTTTGGAGGATTTGCAGGCACCTTTTTTTTTCATAGATTATATTGTCTTTGGAATTTCATGATGGCATTCTGCAACCCTGTCCAATAATCTTCCTTTTCTACTGACAACCTTTCATCATCCTCCTACATGAATATTTCATTTGCATCCATGAACTGATCATGTTCTTCTTTAGTCAAAAACACCTATGTTTCATTGGCATCACAACAATGCATGTTTTCTTTAAAAGTTCCATAAAAATTTTCATTTACATAATTATTTTGAAAGGGAGGCCTTATTTGCTGATCACCCCGGTTCCTTTGATCTCTTTGTTTGATTTGTGGAACCGCTGGTGTTCTTTTGTTTCTAAGTGGAACATCAACCTGTTCTGTGGTGTTAGGATTATTATCCAAAGACATCCTATCCATGAGTTTCACCATGGTATTCATCATTATTTTAAACCTCTCTTCTGATGACTGTAAGGTTGAAGGATGTGCCTTATCTTGAACCTTGTTCATTTCCATGTCAGAATTATATTTGATATTTCCTGAAGCCATTAGATTTACTTCAAATTCTATTGCATCACTCATCATCTCATCTAATGAAGAGGATCTTCTTTCCCTTAACAACAAAGAAAAATCACTTTCAAAGGAATCAACATATCTAAGTTGAGCAAACCTAGGAGGAGGTTTTACTTTAATAGGAATTGAGTTGTAAACTTTGATAAATCTGGCTGAAAACTCTTGGACTGTTTCATCAGGTGACCTTCTCATGTTGTTATATTAGGTTAGAAACTGAAGGGGGTTTTTATTGTCATCCCATTTTGCAATAAAACTCGTTTAAAAGGCTTTGAAATTTTGGATACTTGCTGGTGGGAGAGCTCTAAACCACTTTCTGACTTCTCCTACAAGACTTTGTGCAAACAACCTCATTTTTACATCTTCAAAATCTACCTCTTCTAGGTATATAAAATCATTGAACCAGTCTAAGTATTTTTGGTTTGACACATTACCTTCAACATCATACAACTTAATCCTCTGATTATATTTTTGGTTCAAGTCATGTAATTGAGCAGGTAGGACAAGAGGGGAAAACCTAGCTGCCATGGATGGAGTAAGAACTTGAAGTGGTTGTTGGTTAGGAATCACAATAGGTTTAGTAAAGGAAGCTAAAATTGAATCTTGGAACCTCTTCTCATCAAAGATGATCTCGTTCAAATAAGACTCATATTTAGTTCTGAACAAAGTTTGCTCAAATTTCGAATCAAAATCAAGGTCTTCAATGCTTATCACTATATCTTTGGGCAAGGATAGATATCTATCTAGATACACAATTGGGCTTATTTGATTTGATTTTCTTTCATGTACAATCTTCTCAAGGTCAGACATATGGATCACTACTTCTAGGTCTGGGTGTCTCCTGGTATGAATTCTCTTGGGAGCCAGGATTTCTGGCTCAAACTGATTTATGCTATTGGTCTCTTTATAATGGAGTCACTAGCGTAAATTTAGTCTTATCCAATAAGGTGTTCGATTCACTGCCACCCTCAGAAATCAAATCTGAAGCTTTAAGTCGTTCCTTTCCCAGGGAATATTTCACTTTCAATCCCCGACAACGACGCTAGAAGGTTAGCACTCTATAAATTTGTTCAGCTGATAAAACAAATGACAGAGGTAACCTAGAAACCAACTTTAGAGCTAGGTACTAGCCTTCTTAGCTTAGAGAGGGATCTCTGGTGTGATTGGGTGTTTCTTTGACTATCAATGACTAGGTTTTGTTATTTTGGGAGGTTTTTATAAATTTGTTGGAAAGGAAGGGGAGGGACACTCAAAAGAAGAGTATCAAAAGAAAGGGAAAAACAAGTAACTGCATTGGAGCATTAATGAAATGAATTATGAATTAGTTAATAAGAAACTTAAAAGAGTTTAAATTGCTTAAGCCAAGAGCATCATAAGATGAATTCTGGGCCTTTAAACTATCCAATTTAAACAAAAAACTATGCTAATGGAATTAGAAACAGAGGAATACATAAAACGAGAGAATACAAAACTCTATCACCACCACTAGAATGTTTTCATGGAGACTTCAAATACTTTTGCATATGTATTCTATTCATCTTCAGAAAGTTACATTCAAGTTCAAACAGCTAAATCGTGCCCTTGCACTTCTTCCAAAACTAATACATTTGGAACTCCTAATATTTATACAAGTTCGAGTTCCTTTGGTTTGAAACTGATTACAATGCTTGAAATGAGATGTTTTAGTTTCTAAAACTGATTACAATAATTACAAATGATAGTTTCGGTATTGGAACCGATTACAATTATTAACAAGAAAACGTTTGATGATCTAGATTCTAACTCCTCTGACGCTTCAACTCCCTTATTTTCCACTTGTTTTTTTCTGGTCTTCTACCTGATCTAGCATCTCCAGTGACACCTGGACATCAATTACTGACTCCTGGAAAACTACACTTTGTCTTACCTATCAGTACTATCTCCTTCCATTTCAAGTCAGAAGGGATATCATAATCCATCATTTTTTTGATCAAGATCTCCAAGTCAATGCAAGAGGAATATGTCATTACTGGTAGTCCAAATTCAATGCTTTGAATTGATTCACAATCTCAAAATATGTAATTAGATGTTCAACTGGGGTTTCTCCTTTTAGGTTTTCCTCTAGGTTTTCAAATTTGGAGTGATCCATTCTGCACTGAGTGAGGTGAGCGTTATATTCTTCTTGATCATATAATTTTCCTTTTCCATCTGAAAATGGTGGGAGGCCTTTAATAAACAATTCTTCAAACAAATCCTTGAACTCTTGCACACTTTTCTCCATCTACGTTGCCTTGGTTTGGACTGATTTCAATAGGTTATGTTTAGAAATAACCCTCCTGGCCTAGATGATCAATGTAGTTCTATCTTTGACTCCAATGGTATGAAGTTCTATAGTAGGGATGGAGTTGAGCAGGTTTACGGAATTTTGGGCCCACTCTGATGGTTTCTTTGCTAAAGTCTCATTTACAATAGTGCACCTACTTCTGGCTGTGATGTTCATGCTATCTTTATCATTAATGGAATTCAAATACACTCTGAACTTGACAGCTTCAACAACTATAGAATCCCAGATGATGTTCTTGGCTCCTTGCAATAGTCCTTTTCCCCTTAATCTTATTTTCAACTTGTCTATCCTTTCCTGTAAGACTTGATTCTCCTTTTGTAATTGAGCCATTCTTTTATCCTTTGCTTGTATTTCTTTCTTCAACTTCTCTATGTTCCCTTTTAGCCCTTTGATTTCTCCTTTTTTCAGGCTAACTTGTGACATAGCCCAGAAAATCCCTTCAGTGTTTGGCCCAACCTCTGTAGTAGAAGGTACGACTACAACCTTGTTCAAAAACTTTGTTTTCTCTTGTGACCATTTCACTTTTTCTTTATTTAGTTGCAACACTTTATCTTTGCAGCCTAAGTCCTCTTGATGACATGGTTCTTTTTCTTGTTCCAGAGAAACCAATTCTTTTGTTTGTGGGTGCTCTGTGGAAAACATTTCCAGTTTCTTCTTCAAGATTTGAATTAATTTGTATTTTTTAGATAATGAGGTCTTCACCCCTTGGGGACCTTCAGATTTCAATATTTTGACCTGAGTCTACTAAGCTCTGCTAGATGCCTTTTCCTGCCTTAACTTCTCTTCCAATTTCATCATATGGGATCACAGTTTTGAGTTCTTCACGCTTAAACTTAATTAATATGAGTATAACATGTCACTAGTATGTCTATGTAATTTGAACTTGTCTGGAGAACTGATATTGTCATACCTTATCTTTATCTCATAGACCTTGTCTTCATCTACAACTGTAATGTTGAAGGTCTGTTTTTCAACATATCTCACTGTGAACAAAGAATATTTGTGCTGAGAAATATTTTCTAGCTCAGGGACTAAATTCCTCATCTCACCTAGAGAAATATTTCCTTTCTTAGCATATTGTTTTGCCAAATATTCTTTAGATTGATACACCGCCTCAGATGTTTTTATCAAAGATGTATTTTCTGTTGCTAAAGGTTCTTGGGTCACCTTCAATTTGGATTTTTCTTTCCTTTTCAACTTCAACAATGCTTGTACCACTCTCCACCATATCTAGATTTACTTGTTCTCTGGGCTCTTCCTCCTCCAAATTTACAATATGTGGAGACTACGTAATTTTCATCTTATTTGGGGCAGTCTGCTTATCACTGGTTCCCATGGCCTCTGAAATGATTCTTTTGCTGTAAATACTCATCTTAGGAACTTTGACTATCAGTCTTTGAGGAGATTGTTGTGTTTGGCTTTGTTTCAAGGTTGCATCCACTTGCTACATTTGGGTTGGTTGCAAGGTTTCTTCCATATCAACATAGAATTTCAGGTTTTCTAGTTTATCAAAACCCTCAAAATGTTCATGCTCATAAGGGTCCTTCTTGTTCATCAATATTCTCTTTGATATGATTTTGTGTGGGTCATATCTTCTCCCATGTGGCTGTGCAAAAACAAACTCTTTGAGCTTTGCTTGAATCTGAGATAAACAAGATCTGGCTTTGACAATGAAAGGGCCAATGATAAAAGGGAATTTGAGGTTGGAGGCTTTGTGCAATTTCAGAAAATTCTCTATCTTAGATATAATTCTCTCCCTGATGAATTCAAGGGAAAAGACTTTGGGGGTCAGAAAACCAAGCAATAGATAGGGGGATTCATGGAAACCATAAACCCAGATCACTGTCAAATGCATGAATAGTACCCAGTACCCCACTTTGTTGTATGGATTTGGCTATAGATAGCTCCTCATGTCATCCATAACTCTAGGTAAGATGGTGTTGAATATTAACTTGTAAACCCTGTACATGACTTCGTTGATGAAAATGAGAAATGAAATCCTTTTACATTCACTTGATAGGAATGCCACTTCAGGAAATTATCTCTTATTGGTCTCTATGAAAATATTTAATAGATAGGTGTAGTATCTAAAATTCCTTAGAGAAATGAAATTTACCAACTGCTTATGGATATTATTGGCTACGAATTGATCAAAACTGATACGGACTAACAGACCAGACTCTGACATAAAAAAGTTCAAAAAGAAACCAAGCATGAATTCGACTACATATTTGTCATTATCTAGACCTAAAACCTGGCTCAAAAGGGAATAGAAACATTGTACTTCAATAACCATTATAATCACATTCATTGGCAAAGGCAGACTCTTTGAAAAATGTTCTGGTTTGACAATTTTCTGCAAGAACATATCTCTTGCTTATGATGGACACTCTTTGTATAACCTAATTAGCTTTTCCTCATTGAGAGGTTCATAAAATATAGATAAAGACTCTAGTTTACTTAGGGAATCTTGAATTGACATACTCTCTACCCTAAACATGACCTCGAAAACTTGTTTATTCACGATGACCTTTTCTTCATGCAAATATTGTTCGACACACCAACTTATAAATTCAGGAAAGGGGAAAGTGATTTCTACAACATACGGGACTATGGAGGCCTAGAATGCTTCAAGGAATTATATGTACCTTCCTTCATTATCAGACATATTGCTTTTGGACACAAAGATGAGTGAAATAGTGATTTTGGTGTAAAAAACGTCTGAATATCGGTCAATTAGGGATTCTTCATTTGACACAAGGTCTTGCTCTATTACTAAAGTTATGATAGGGTCCATGGAGGTACTGAAAAATATCTAGAAATGAGAATAAATGGTGAGAACTTGGTGTACTGTTGAGCTGCAGTTGAACGAGGGTGGTCGCGCCAACTTTCAAATATTCTAGTATTTTGAAAAATAATAAAATAAATAACAAATGCCCTTTATATACTTTTCCAATTTTGGGGGCACAAGGAAGTGGTTTGGGGAAACCCTCTTCTTGCTCTAAAATGCACCTGATGGCACCGCATGGTCTCGATCGAAAACCATGGTCTAGTTTTCGACCCGCTTTCGGGAATTATGCTCCGCACAACTCCTCCCCCTGAAATGATCATTGACTGTCAATTTGGAGAGCTCATGATCTACAACATATCATGTCCTATCACCTCAACACTGCACCATATTTAGCCTCTTCCTTCTAGATTTAGCCACTCCCTTGATTTATCATACATCCAAACCAATTTAGTGCCTCACTAACTCCTGAAATCTCATTTTCACACAATTTTTTTTAATGGTGATAACACTATGCATACCATTTCATATCATTGCAATACCATGAAATGGTATGCAATGGTATTTCCTTTTCAAACCATTGCATACCATTTCCTATGCATACCAATGGTATTGCAATAGTATGCAATGGTATGTAAAGGCAACACGAATTCCTATGCATACACAATGGTATTTCCTTTGCATAGAATTTCATACCATTGCGTGGTATGGCAATGGTATGCAAAGGAAATACCATTGCATACAATTGCAATACCATTGCAATGGTATGAAACGACAATACCATTTCCTATGCATACCATTGTAATACCATGCAATGGTATGAAATGGTATGCAAAGGAAATAACACTACCTATTCATAACAATGGTGTGCATAGGCATTGGTATTGCCTTTGCATACCATTGCATACTATTGCAATACCATTGCTATGCATAGGAAATACTATTGGTATTCATAGGAAATTATATTTCCTTTTCATACCATTGCAATACCATTGCCATGGTATGCAATGGAAATACCATTGCCATTGCATACCATTGCAATACCATGCAATGGTATGCATAGGAATTGGTATTTCCTTTGCATACCATTGCAATGGTATGAAATGGTATGCATAGCAATTGGTATTTACTTTGCATACCATTGCATGATATTGCAATGGTATGGAATGGTATGCATAGGAAATGGTTATGCCTTTTCATACCATTGCATACTATTGCAACAATAGTACCATTGCATACCATTGCAATGGTATGCATAGGAAATACCATTGCATACCATTACAATACCAAGAAATGGTATGAAATGGTATGAAAAGGAAATACCATTGCCTATGAATACCAATAGTATTTCCTATGCATACCAATGGTATTGCAATAATATGTAATGATATGCAAAGGAAACACCAATGCCTATGCATATGCAATGGTATTACCTTTGCATATCATTTCATGGTATTGCAATGGTATGAAATTGTATGCAAAGGCAATACCATTTCCATGGAATGCAACGGAAATACCATTGCCTATGCATACCATTGTAATACCATACAATGGTATGAAATGGTATGCAAAGACAATACCATTTCCTATGCATACCAATGGTATGCATAGGCATTGGTATTTCCTTTGCATACAATTGCATACTATTGCAATACCATTGCTATGCATAGGCAATACTATTGGTATGCATATGCAATGGTATTGCCTTTGCATACCATTGCAATACCATTTCCTTGGTATGAAAATGAAATACCATTGCCTATCCATATCATTGCATACCATTGCATGGTATTTCAATGGTATTTCAATGGTATGCATAGGAAATGGTATTTTCTTGGTGATGTAGGAGCATCGCCATCAACATTCAATAAGGCCAAGTGGAGGACAACTCAACATCCAGAGCGCACTTTCAAACTGGTTTGGATTCTAAGGAGAGAGTGTCATTTTAATATTTTGAAAGTATTCTAATAAAAGGCCCCATAATATTTTGAGGCAAGATCCATTGTAAAAAATCTAGGAGATTGTAATTACTTTAATGCCCAAAGGATTGTACAGATTTGGAACATCGACTCGTATCTATATTGTAAATGCTCATTTAAATGTAATAATCTTAGTGGCAGGATTCTTTAATTATGATATGAAAGCACTAGAGTAGTCGGAAGGAAGGCTCAAGAAGCCCCTCCATGTATGAATGTATGTAATCTATGCCCAAAAGAGGCTGCTGAAGATTATTATTATTGTTGTTGATGAGGTTATTGTTATTGCTGCTGAAGAGACTTGTAGAGTGTTGTTGTTAATTTGCTGAGAGATGATGGAATTCTTGTAAATGTTTTGCTGAAGGAATATAATAGAGGATATTTTCTTCACATGTATGAGTTTTCTTATCTCTGAGTTATTTGAGTAATGTTATGTTATCTATTTTTTGTGTTTATATGCCTTTATGTGTATTTCATGGTTGAATTAATGAACCTTTAATGTTCTATAAGTTTCAATTGTTTCTCTTCTGAAATCTTGGTGCAAGGAGTTCATAGTGGCCACACATGGAGTGCGAAGGTAGATTCGTTTACAAACTCAATAGCTTAGGAGAGATAGTGTGAATTTCATAGAGTGAGTGCAAGGAGTGAAAATATGCTCATTTGAGTATAAAATCTCGAAGGATAGATCCGCACAAGGTGTGCACAGGGAATTTCAACTCTCAACTCTTGCTTCCTATTAAATGGCGATCTTTCGAAGTGGACGATCTGCTGACACCTGTCCCTAGAAAATGGATGGCTCAGATATACCTCCTTTCCTTCCTTCTCTTTGGATCACACATTCTCAGATCCTTACGATCTATCGATGTGTGTCCCTTTAAAATCAACGATCGCGATTTTCTTTGGCAATCCGGGATTTGGAGTTTTCAACTCTCAACCTTCACTTTCTCCCTGAATTATTTTATCCGAAGCTTGCGATCTACTAATGTGTGTCTCCTATACATCGATGACTACGATTCACTTCGAGTCTTCATCTGGAGTCCACGGATTTCTATTGCGTGTCCCTCTAAATCATATGGATACTATTCACTCTGGATCTTCAGGCTTCAGAGATATCAAATCCCAACTTATTCACACTCACTTTTTCCTGGAGCGTTTTACCCAGAGTATACAATCTGTTGACACGTACACCACTGGTGATCAACGAATCAGATCTACTCTTCAACTCTTCGACTCTTCGGGCTTCAGGAGTTTCAACTCCTGCACACTCATTCCTTCTAGAGTGCCTTCACCAAAAATACACAAACTCTTGACACATGTCTCCCCCTTGATTTGAAAACCTCTATCCTCTTTGGCTCTTCGAGCTTTAGGAGTTTCAACTCTTGCGCACTCGTTCCTCTCAGAGTGTTTTCACCTGAAGACTCAGATCTGCCGACACGTGTCTCCTCATGACCAACGACTTAGATTTTCTTCGACGTTCGACCATTCAACAATTTTGATTTCTCCTCATCTACGAACCTTCGAAGTTGTAGATCTTCCACCACCTATCCCTCTTGACGATGAACGGTCCCTAATAACTTCAGGACTTCAAGACTTTGGCAAGTATTCTTTCATGTGCACACAAATGACTCAAGGCTCTTGCACTTTACTTGAATCCAATGGATGTCGATCCCTCACACTTAGATCCAATGGTTGGGATCTGTCCTTCTCCTCTACACGTTCCCTTCTGATGTTTGGATGTACATCGAACAATCCATATCTCTTATTTCAACCACAAATTTGATGGATGGGGTCGCTCCTCCTCCTGAGCTTTTCGATTTCTTCTAACTTGGAATATTTTATAAATGTTCAAAGGTTTTGTCCTTTGTTCCTTTGGCTGCGAGCTCAAATGCTTGGGTCTCAAATTGTGATTCTCCTCCTGAGATTTTGGACTTGGAATAAGTCCATCTTCGGCGCACTTCTTGTGCTATCTCTTCTGAGATTTAGGACTTGGAACACGTTTGTCTCCTACGCACTCCTTGCGCTATCTTTTCTGAGATTTTTGATTTACTTAGTCTCCTAAGGGTCTCGACCCTTCTGATCCCTTCAAAGGTTTCTTGTGCCCTCCTGGAAACCTCTCGTTCAAAGCACACCTTGCTGAGCATTTTCTATAGAATGTTTAGCAACTCCGTGAGTATATTGTTTGATACTCCTCTCTTCGAACTTGACATAGATTTCTCCTTGTGCACACTTTCGCCTACTCGATGCCCACCTAGAAGAGCTCTACAAATTTCTTAGTGACTCTGTCTCTGTGCTTTCTCTGCACAATTTCTCCTCTAAGGTATTCAAAAACCTTGAAGTTTGCCTTGATTTTTTATCACTCTGGTGCTCTCTCCTGACACATTCTTTTCTGACTCCACAGAGTTCAAATTCACACTCCTTGCGCTGGATACAGAACCTCCGATGTTCTATTGTGCACTCCTTGCATAGCCTAAAGAACCCAGAATGATGTTTCTAACCCAAAAAATATAGATAAATCTACCTTCCTACTGCAGATCAAATCTATCACATACATATACAACATTCATTCATGAAACACATAAACACATAAACAATCATGTGCAGGAAAAACTATTGTCTTTTTCATTAATATGAAAATCTGATTAAAATATGTGTAGGGTGGACTACACCAGAGTCTCATCTCTCTCAAGCTCTCTCAAAGAACTGTTCTACCTCCTATTTCTGAGATTTCGAGCTTCTCAGTCTCTTTTCTCAGAATCCTCCTCACCTAACTCTCATCTCTCAGAATCCCCTCAGAATCCCCTTCTTCCAAGAGGGCTCCTTGAGCTTATCCTCTCTATTGACTTAGTGCCATCACCGTTTCCGTTAAGACATCTTATCCCTATGAATTATTACAATGAATGATTATCCAGACCTGACTAATATTTAGACCTACTTATAGTCAACCATTAAGGCAATCCTATCCACTACCTGTACAACATAAATCCATATAAGATCATATTTCAAATTTAAAAAAGGGAGTGTTGGTGCCTCTCCCTTTCTCCAATGTGTGCATATGTGTTGGCTTGCTGGCGCATTTTCTGATGTGGAAGAATGCTCTTGCATCATACTCCACTGTTGTGAAAAATTCATGAGCTCTCCATCTCTGCTGAAATCCTCCTGGATCCCAAACTTCTCAGTGGAGTTGTCCTCCTGCTCGTTTGCTTTGCTACTGCCGCTTCTTATTATTCTTCCTCGCTACTATGGAAGGCTCTCCTCTGTTAAGCTTCTTCTCGCTGACAGCTTCTTGTTTTGACCTCAACATCAGCCTCCTTATCTCCTCTATCACCCTGTCCAACTGCTCTAATGGATGGTTCTACTTATGCAGTCTTCTCTGTTGAAACTCATCCTCCTCATACATATCAAAGGGAAAATTATCATAATCCTCCATGTTGTTTTCTTCTTCTATGGAATTAGTTTTACACCCTATTGTAGACCCCTGTTTTGCAGTCTCATCACTGAGATGATGCTCAACTTCCTCCTATGACATATTAACTTATGTCAGCTCCTCTTGTGTTGGTTCAACTCCAGCTTCCTCTTGTTTCTCCTAGGGATGGTACGCTCCTCCACCTGTATTCAACTTAGCCTGTTAGATGTGCATGCTTTGCACTATCGCCCTTCTCTCTAGGGCTTTCAGTTCCTCACACAGATCAACAAAGTCTATGATGTCTGCTTCCTCTTCTGCTATAGACTCACGTGCTACAATCATCTCCTGTTCAACTTCTTAGCTGAAAATTTTGAGCAATTCTGCTGAATACTCTTCTCCTCCTGCTGGGGAAAACATCAGTGTATTCTCCTTCTCCTCCTCCTCTTTGAAAATCTCTGCTGTCTCTCCTTCTGTTGTTGCATCTACAACATTTATTCTAGCCTCTTCTTGGATGCTTGGATGAAATGTTTTGATTCCCCCAATGATCAAAATGGACCTCTGATCTTCCTCTTTGATGGTGGAAGTATTTAACTTGTCATCATATTCATTCACATGGTCTACAAACCCACATGAATCTTCATCTATAAACACTCCTTGCTGGTATGAACTCATTTTTGAGCTCTTGAGACTTTCAGGAAGTCTCGTGCTAATTCCCTTGCCCACCTGGCAATCTAGGATTTCTCCCCTGCTCTCCTAGCAGTCTATGAGATCAACTGATCTCAGTTCATTTCCCACCTAGAAATATGAAGTTTCAGCACTTCCCCTCTAGAAGTATCTGATATCTTCAACTGATCTCTCTCCATTTCCCACATGGCAACTTGAAAGTCCGTCTCTACCCACCTGGTCGTTTATGAGATCCTATGATGATCTCTCTTCCTCATCGCTGAGGGTTCTCCCAACTTCTAGTTCACATATGTAAACCATATCCTCTTCTGTGTCACTGAGGTTTTCAACATGCCTTAACTATCTCCTCACTACCTATTGCTGCTTTCTGGATAAAAAAATTTGAACAAGCCATTTTGCCTTCATGTTCAGAGGCCATTCGTACCTCCAGTGTACCTTTACCTCCTGCTACATCTTCAATCTCAGCCATTCCATTTTTTCTCTTATCTCTATGAGCTTCAGATCCATCTCTGGCTTTCTTTTTTACTGGCAATCCTTCCCTTGACCATGCCCATGGCCTTTAGTAGCCATTTTCACCTCTGCTCGCCCTCCTGGAAAGTTTGTGGATTACTCTTCATTCAAGAGCATCTCCAACTCCTCCTACAACTCACCTGGTTGTCTGCTGACTGCTACGAACTTGCAACAATCCTTCACAAAGAGCATCAATACTCTACCTCCTCCCTCACCCGCTATCTAAAGGAAAATGTATGCTTCTAATACTACTTGACATAGCCAAACTATCTCCTTCATATCCTTCACGTGAAATCTACAGATGAAAATTGTGTTGTGATACCACCTAATGGTATCAGAGTATCTCCTTTCACTGTCTTGCCTTTGCCTTTCATCTGCAAGAAAAATCACAACTTTCTCCTCTGTCTCCTTTGTCTATTGTCCATAAACAAAAAATTGGCTATGACACCACCTGATGCAGCCCCCCTCCCCTCCTGGGGGTTATGCGACCTCCCAATCTAGGATCTTTCAATATTCTGAGTCGGATCGACTCTTCGGGATCCTGCTTGAACGCAAATCAAATTATACAAGCCCCCTTTTCTCGTAAGGTGTAGGTCCTGTGGAACCCATGTTCCCTTTCTCTAGAGCTCTTGGCACTCTTCAATTTGCAAGAACTAGCTCCTCCTGCTAAGACCCTTCCTACATGTGACCTCGGGCTACGACCTCACATAAACATGTGATTGCAGAGAGGCCAAAATTGGTTTGAGACCACATTGATTTTCTCCCCGCAATTCACCTCCAATCGCCACATGTCCATTTTCCAATACCGTGGTTTCAATTGCGGCTCGCTCTCATATTTTTAACGTCTGAGCACTTTCTGGCCCCACAATCAAGCATGACCATTGATATTCAATCTCGAGCAATGCCTCTTGATAAACAACTACAATCTGTCTCTTATTTCTTCCTTGGTCAACTGTTAGTCAACTACCCTTTTCCTCCTTCTGCACATATGCCAGATCTCACGATCTATCGACATGTTCCCTCCTCTCAATTGACATCTATGATTGATTTATCACTTCGGGCTTTGGGAGTTTCAAATCTAAACTCTCTCTTCCTCTAAAATGACGATCTTTCGAAGTGGAATATCTGCTGACACTTGTCCCTAGAAAATGGACGGATCAGATCTACCTCCTTTCCTTCCTTCTCTCCATATCACATGTTCTCAAATCCTTACGATCTATCGACGCGTGTCTCTTTAAAATCAACGGTCGTGATTTTCTTCGAAAATCCAGGCTTTGGAGTTTTCTACTCTCAACCTTCACTTTCTCCTAGATTGCTTTTATCCAAAGCTTGATATCTACTGACACGTGTCTATTGCAGATCAACAATTACGATTCACTTCGAGTCTTCACCCGGAGTCCATAGATTTATGTTGTGTGTCCTTATGAATCAAACGACTACTATTCACTCTGGATCTTTGGACTTCAGAGATCTCAACTCCCAACTTATCCATGCTCATTTTTTCCCAGAGTGTGTTACCCATAGTACACAATCGGTTGACACATACCTCCCTGGCGATCAACTACTCAGATCTACTCTTTGATTCTTCGAATCTTCGGGCTTCAGGAGTTTCAACTCCCGTGCAATCATTCCTTCCGGAGTGCCTTCACCTGAAATATATGATATCTTGATGCGTGTCTCCCCCTTGATCTGACAACCTCTCTCCACTTTGAATCTTCAGGCTTCAAAAGTTTCAACTCCTGTGCACTTGTTCCTCTTGAAGTGCTTTCAGCTAAAGACTCAGATCTCTTGACATGTGTCTCCTTGTGACCAATGACCTGGATTTGCTTCAACCTTTTTCTATTCATCGATTTTTCTTTCTCCTCATCTATGAACCTCTGAAGTTGTAGATCTCGTGCCACTTGTCCCTCTTGACGATGAACGATCCCTAATCACTTTGGGACTTCGGGACTTTGGCAAGTCTTCTCTTCCTTGCACACAAAGGACTTAAGGCTCATGCACTTTACCTAGATTTGATGGATGTTGATCCCTTGCACTTATATCCAATGGCTATGATTTGTCCTTCTCCTCTACATGTTCCCTTCTGAATTCTGGACATATATCGAATGGTCTAGATCTCTTCTTTCAACAACATATCTGACAGCTATTGTCGCTCCTCCTCTTGAGCTTTTCAATTTCATCTGACATGGAATATTTTGTAAATGTTCAAAGGTTTCAACCTTTGTTTCTCCGACTGTGAGCCCAAGTGCTTGGGTCTCGACTTGTGCTTCTCCTTCTGAGCTTTGGGACTTGGAATAAGTTCGTCTCCAATGCACTCCTTGCACTATCTCTTCTTAGCTTTAGGACTTGGAAAAAGTCTGTCTCCTACACACTCCTTGCACTATCTCTTTTGAGATTTTTTATTTACTCAGTCTCTTAAGGGTCTCGACCCTTCTGTTCCACCCAAAGGGTTATTTAGCCCTCCTAGAAACCTCTTGCTCAAAGAACAACTTGCTGAGTGTTTTCTATAGAGTGTTTAGTAACTCCGTGAGTATCTTCTATGATACTCCTCTCTTCGAACTCAATAGAGAGTTCTTCTTGTGCACACTTGCACCTGCTCGATGCCCACCTGGAAGAGCTCTACAAATTTCTCAGTGACTCTGTCTCTCTGTTCTTTCTTTGCATAGTTTCTCCTCTAATATATTAAACAACCTTGAGGCTTCCACTGAGTTGTTATCACTCTGGTGCTCCCTCCTGGAACATTCTTTTCTAACTCCACAGAGTTCAGATTCATAGTCCTTGCGCTGGCTACAGAACCTATGATGTTTTGTTGTGCACTCCTTTCTCAACCTAAAGAACCCAAAATGATGTTTTGAACCCAAAAAAGATAGATAAATATACCTTCCTACTGCGGATGAAATTTGTAATGTACCCCATTTACCCAAAATAAAAATAAAAATTATTAGTATGTTTGGGAAACATTACTTCTCCTAGTCTTCAAACAATGAAGTTATTAATGACAATTGAACTACTACGAACCTCCTCCTATTTAATAACTGACTTTGGCATCACCTTCCATCTTATTAATAGACACAATACAATTATATCTATACATTTATGGCATATAGAGGACTTTTAGTCCTATAAACAATTTAACCCTCACCCCTATGTATGGTCCCTTACTTGAATACAAAACAATTTACTTTTATAAAAGGAGAAACTCAAGGGTTAAGGGTCATAGTTTGTAAGCATTTAAAGGTACTTAAATTTCGACTCACTCCAATCCTAACTAACCCTCCCCATAGTCCAACTGAAGGGATAAGGAACTAAATCATCTTAACTGAACAATGAGCAAGTCGTGATAGTGCATTAACTCGACAAGAAGTCTGAGGGTTTTTCTGTCAATCGGACTTAATAACCCTCTGTCCAGTCTATTAGTGGAGGCTTTGGGAGTTTTCATTCCAAGGCCACCACTCACCGTATATTCAATACACTTATGCCACCTCTGTTATGTCACATGGTCGGATAACACCTTCGTACTCCTACTATCAGTCTGTCTAGTAATGGTTAATGCTCCATTGGGGTTCTCCCACCTAGAGTTTGGGGTTTTTTTTCTTCCTTACGCATTCCTCCTCTACGATGGTAGTCAACAATCTGGAGGTATTCCTCTGGTGAGATATGCAGGAGCTACCCATCTTCATGGTAAGTTACGATACTCTCATTGTTGTTTGTGATGAGTAAGAAAGGTCGAGAGGGATTTTGGTCATTCCAGTATTTGCTATTTCTTACGGATTCTTTGTAAACAATGTCTTTCCTTCAAATATTTGGCTCTGTGGAAAGTCTCCTTTAGTCATGGGGAAATTTGCAATTTCAGTATACTAGACTGCTCCTTATGCTTTAGGTTTTTTTAAAATGCGTAGTTATGAGAGAGAGGATTATTATTATTGTCCGAGGTTTGGACTTCCCCTCACAATTTCCTCTGCTACTCCAAGTGTAAACGTCCAGGTATAGGTACCGATTCTATAATTTAAAGCAGGATACCCTGGTTGTAAATTCTTTAGAATGCTTCTTGTGTATTACTTGTTTTGAGCTTCTTACTTCTTAAGTTGCCTGCATTTTATTTCCATTCGGGTACAATTTAGATGTTCGTATCTCATGTAGTGTCACGCGTTAAGTTCTTGTCTGGAATACTAATCAAAACTTTATAGCCCTTAAGATGCTTTTGTAAGTCCCTAACAAGTTCTAGATTTTCATTGTGTATTCGATTTTCTTTTGGGTCAAAGTTATAGAAAGTTACAGTACTCATGGAGACATCCGTGCTTGTTTTGTATGAAGGTTTATGAAGTCAAAGCGTTCTTATAGATATTTCTTGGTTGAAGAATTAATGTTATTTAATATTGAAACTATCATTCTTATTGTTTAAAGGGTTGGGAACTGATATCTAATGATGGGGCTCTGTGTTTACGAGGGTACCCATCAGAAATCATTGGACCATCCTCCCCTAAACCTAGGATGTTTATACGACCATTTGCAACAGAGGAAGAGACTCCAGTTCTCCCACTGTGAGTTGAGTACCACATTTTATTAAACTCTTCCTATCATTCATTATTTTATTAAAGGTTCTATCCGTTCTTATTTTATTATACAATACTAATGTAACTTGAAAACAATTCCTTCCAGGGATTTCGACTGTACATAGATTTGGGCGCAGACTCCTGGTCAAAAGCTCAAAAGGTATTCGGGTTTTAATTCGTTACTCTTAAAGAGTACCCTAGGTGTTTTTCTTCTTTTCTCTAATATAATTTTAAGCAGGAAGGGTGAGCGTCATGAAGAGCAGAGTCTATTCAAGGGATAGCTTGGCCCTGTATCTCTGTGTTTTAAGTTCAACAGACATAAGGGATTATTACCTTATTAATGTATATCTAGCTGAATTCGCATGTGGTTAACTTTTATATGTTGAGTATTCGATTTTAGGGAAATATGAATAGTGACCTCTGTTGAGCAATTTGGTCTCTTAATGAACAATTCTAGAAAAGGATATCAACATAATTCTAAGGATAGTTATTCCGTATTGATTTTTCTTATTGGATCTTATGGAAACGAATTTCATCGATTCTCTAGTTTTAATCCTGTACCCTTTACTCTTTCACATTGTGTTCTGATTTGTATTTTATTGTCTATTATATTTACAGTCCAAATTACAATCGTGCAATGTAAGGAAAGGAACTTATGTTTTCTTTTAGGGGATTTATATATGGACAAAAAACAGACTCCTCGAAAAGGACAAAACCCGAATATTAGACCTTTGTATAGATTTGAACATATATAGCGATATTCTATGTATGGATATTTTACTCTATATGATTGTTCAATATTGTATGCTTATATTGATATTCCAAACTTGTCTCAGCCTACTTTGATAAATGGTGAGGACTATGATTCTGTATAATTATTCATATTCTGTTGTGATGTATAGATAACCTCTATTTTGCACTTCTATATACAAACAAAAATTTTATACGGTCCGAACTAGATTTGGAAGGAATTCCATTTTAAACATAGTAAGTCTATACAGACTGATTTCTTCACTGTTTATATATCCAAGTATTAAAACGGTAGCAACAATATTTGCGGTATAACCACGTACTTCCATAATTGACTTTATGTAGTAAGTATGATGAGATTATTCGAAAATTCTTCGATTGTACAACGAGGATGCTATATAATCTATGGTAGTGCTCTGTCAGAGGAAAAATGTATAGGTATATTCAATTATTTCCATATAGTTTTTGCTATCTGTAACTCCCTTATTATCATAGTTGATTTCTGGTTTGAATAATTTGTTTGTCTGTATACTA
>JASDQU010754476.1:35126-46583 GCA_032191745.1 Picea mariana | reverse complement strand
AGGCATATGTAAGAATACCTAATAGAAGCTTCCGCTTCTAGAAGGATCTTCCTCTAGATGCTTCTCTTAATAGACATATTTAGTATAAATAAGAGGTGAGGGTATGAGAACCCTAGCTTGGAGATTATTGTAACAGAGTGTTGCTCGACTGGAGGTTGCCCCCTCGAAGAGACCTGTGAACATTGCTATCTGAATCAAAGTGCTATTTCTGTTGCTATTTCGTATATCATTTATGTGTATTGTGAAGATTATGATGGATATTTTACTGTTATTGTTTCATTTCTAGCATTTCATTTATGTTCTGCATATTTTATATATCTGGTATCTTGTAGTTTCTCTTGCGACCGCTTCATTCTTTCCATAGGTGACAGGGCTTTCAGCTGCGCTTGTAGTGTATCTATGTGTTTCTTTGCTTCCTGAAGTTGCGATTCCAATGTTTGTAATTATGGATTCTCCATGAGGTTCTCATATGTCTGGGCACTCTGGTTACTCAGTTGCTTGCACTCCAGGGAAAGATATTTTAATATATCAACTGCATTGTGGGCAGTTGCTTCCCTTTGATCCCTTATCTTCTGTGGAGTCTCAGGTACTGTGCAGAGTTCTAGGTCTGCAATGCACTGCTGTAGCTTCTAGATTACTTCTTCAAGTTGTGCCACCTGCTGTGGAACTTGCTCTTTGGTCCTTACTTCAACGACTGTCACAGAGAAAATTGCTCCGCTGACCGCTTTCTTTACTTCCAATTGCTCCGCAAGCAACTGTTCCTTTCCTTGGTATAGTTGTGCTTTCTCTTCATCCCACTTCGCTTGGAGAGAAAGCTTCTTCTGTTCTGTAGTACTGCATTGTTCTACAAGTACTGCCTGTACTTGTGTCAAAGCCTGGGTGGCTTGTGTTATTTCCTCTTGTGCTTTCTGAAGGCGAGCTTTGAATGAATCTGTGATTCGGTGGAGTTGAGCTAGCTCATCTCCCAATTCTGGTGTTCCTACTAGCAGGGGCACAGTGGAAACTGTGTTGCTGGAATGTAGTGCATGTTGCACTCCTTGGAGCTCAATTTCAATCCGATTATACATCTCTTCTTGCTTCTCTTCTTGCTTCTCTACCATCTCTATCGAAGCATTATTCAAAGCAGCGATGATAAAGTTGAAGTCGTCTGGATTAAGCGTAGTCTGTAGCTTGTTCACGGGAGATTTCGGCTTCTTCCGGGAAGAGGGTTTTAGAGGTGAAACCTTCCTTTTCTTCAGGGGCTCTACTTCGGCTCTGGGCGAGGTGACTTCACCTTTATTCTGTAGAAATTTTGTACCATCTATCCCTTCACCATCACCTTCTTGCTCTGATGTGATGGAAGTAGTTCTCACTGAGGCAGTGCTTAAATCCTGGACTTCGCTGATCTTCTGTGCCATACTCGGTCTGGGTATATCCTGCACAGTTTCTGGACTGTCAACGTCAGACATATCTACACGGTCTGCTGGAACAAGGAGGTTCGTTGAACATTCCTTGGTGATGTCTTCCAGATCTTCTTCTGTCAACTTATAGTAAGATTGAACCTGCTACTTATGCTTATTAGCGCGCAGTGTGATATAGATGAAATGGCGGTCCACGTTGAATTTCATCAAAGGCTTGAACCTGTAGAGGGTATTCAAGGTTATACAAGGATGAGACTGGATAGCTTCCTTCAGCTGACTGTAGTAGGTGTGGAATACGGAATTGGATTGCCATTTCTTATTCATATCAGTTGAGTACCAGAGTGTACTGAACTTCGCAGCTAAAGGTTCGAAAGGCTCAATATCTGGGAAGGTCGCACCTTCCAGCATATTCCATGCGATAAAAGTGATCAAGATGAGAAGTCAGCTGAAGTGGAACTCATGTCCTTGGTCCTACGCTTCCCTGCAGTCTAGTTCCAACTAGTTTACGAGGTACTTTACCCAAATCATTTATAGGCCTTCCGCGCACTTTCCTGTGAGGTCGACTACAAATCCAGTCACTTGGGTGGGTCAGTTCTTGCAAACTAACTTTCCTGTGATCAATTGACAGGCTAGGTGCACTGCACCTCTCTATATAGAGGCTACCTTGTATCCTCACATTCCCTTGTCGACATCTCCATAAATGTCCCAGGGGCATAGGGGCAGGGGAAAACCCAGGGTTCAACACTCAAGAGTGCACCAACAAAGCCCTAACTACCAACCCTTTCAGCAACACCTACGAGCAGATGAAGTCTCACCCAAGGTAGAGGCAGGGGTGGTTGCAAGAATCAAGTGTCTACAACCTTAGCTGGGACACAGATCTGTGATTATACTGCTTACAAAAAACTTATCACCGATAGATTATCAATATTCAACCATTACTCTACTTCGCAGACAGGACAGAGCATCACATCAATCACTCAGATCTGATGCATTTAAGCACTTAGAAACAGTAAGGTAGATCAGATCTGGTAGATCAAGCACTAATCATATTCATATATACCATATCTAACATTCATACACATCATTAGCACAAAGCATGAGCATATCTATATAATCATCTTAAAGCACTTAGCAATAGAAGACATAAACACATCAAGCCGAAGCACAAAGCATAACACACAGTATTTACGTGGTTCACCCCCACCCTGGGGCTACCTCCACCAACTCTTCTTCTTTATTGTCTTCAGTCAATTGGTTACAGCACAAAGCCTCCAAAATATTACTCTGCTTAGGATAGGAGATCTGCGCATCTCTCTAGATTCTCCTTCCCTGAGTAGATCTAGCACACAATCTTCCACAATCTCTTACAATGACTTGCACTCAGCTCTACAAGTTTCACACAGAATGCACCAATCTCTTACAATCACATAGATATTCTTCTATCACACAGATCAGACTACCATCACTAAGCCATCAACTATTCTTACATCGCCTAGATATATATTTATACATTAAAAAATAGGCCTAAACATGGGTAAACCTGTGAGTCGACATCCCATTCCCATTACATTATCCCATAAACCCAAAAAGAACCCAAAAGTGGGCCTAGATCCTGTGATCTTTGCTTCGTCTTGCACTCCTCCTTTGACAGGTTGTCGAAGTCCCAAAAATGGTCAAATATGACCAAGTATTTCCCAAAACTTGGTCAAGGGCCAACAAAATGATACCAAGGGAAATCCCAACAAAGAAGTTGAAATCAAGAATTTCCATCCACTCAAGGACAATCTCCCAAAACCTGGCACGAAGTCTGCAAGTTCAACATAAGGTGAACAAGGATAGAAATACAGTACTGTACTTAAGCAGGTGCTTTTCCTGGTAGATGAACACCCAAGGCACAATAACCAAAGGCGCTTTGATTGCTAGAGTTAGATGGGATACATAAGGCACTATGACCAACAGATATTGTTTTCATTAGATGGTTGTTTGCATTTATGACCAACAGATATTGTTTTCATCATCATTATATTTTATCACAACCATCAAATCTCCAATAAATCAACCATGTTTGTATCATATTTCAAAAAACAATGTAACAAAAAGTCTCCAACAGTTATAAACTGGAACTGTTATAAGGATCACATGATGCCTACAACTTTGTAGTGATGCAATCCCCACTTCGAAAATATGTCCTCCTAGAACCCAGTCACATGGTACCCCCCATATGGGTCGTTGAACCCTGTATGAAAAGTAATGCCAGTTCAAATTAACCAACTAAACAACCAAAACTATTGGTCCATATGTCTAATAGATGAATAATTACTTCAAGTGTAGAAATGAAGTGTCCTACCAGAGAATATCTACCTATGGCATGGAAATAACACAGTGATGTTTAGTTTGTGGGTCAAACTCCGTGTCGTTATTCCCCACCATTCCAAGAACCCACCATACTCAACAGAAAGAAGAGTAAAAATAAACTAAACTTCGAAAAAAAAAACCACCCCATTCTTTTTCTTCAAACAATAATTTGCAACTAAATGATGGCCATCAACAGCAACAAACTTACAGAATGAGCATACTCAATCACAACAATCTGCATTTCCATTCGCATATCCTACTAAGAGCTCAGTTATCAATTGTTAAAGCGATAAAATAATTACAAATGTAAATTTTCCTTAAAAATTATAAGCTGAAAGGAATCTTGAATCTTGATTAATAAAATAATTGTGAAGTGAATTTCAAATAAAAGTCAAAGGCAAAGAAAATAAATATCATGGGGGGCATCAAAAGGTATTTTAAGGTTGAAGGTGTGAAAATTCATCTCTACTATTGTTAATTGAGCAAATTCATTGCAAGTAGAAGGCTAAAGCACTTGAAGCTTTTAAAAAATTGAAAACCTATAATCTCTCAAAACCAACATCCCATCAAATTTAACTAGATTCAATCTTTTGAAGTTTTCCATTGATTCCTCGATTCAGGGCATTGGAGGTCATTCTTTGGCATGGCTTGCTTGATTCATGCGAACTTGAGGTTGAATTCTCCCTATTTTCTTATATTCATGGCAATTTCATTGCTCAGGATTCCTTGAGTTTGGGTACATGAGAATATTTCTCAAATTTGAGCAGAGGAGTTGAAAATTTGAAGCTTTCTCAGTTGTTTGGAGGATTGGGATTGAAAGATATGTGGATGATATTCATTTCCTAGTGTTTAATCAATTATTTACATTGGATAATGTGAGTTGTAATGCAGTTCTTGGGATACCAATAAAAGGAGAATTGCACAATATAACAAAATTTAGAGTAGGGAATGAACAGAGGATGAATACCACCATTATATTAGGTGCCTAATATTGCCATAGTATGCCTTAAAACTAAGTGGATATACACAACATAAATTCATATTTGTTTTGTCATTATGGAAAGTACATACTGTCTTAACAAGCCTTAAAATCACATGGGAACATGCAAGACATATGAGTATTAGTGTTGTCTCTTTGATTACTCTAGCCTTTGGGTTTATGGTTTCCTTAGATCATCTCATCTAGAGTTGTTTCTAATATAGACCAAAGCATAAGGCAATGTAATTAATGCTATAGGAACATCTCAATTATGTATTCTTTCTATGTCAATTCAAGGCACCTTGGGGTGGATGGATTCATATTGCAATGCCACAACAACATTACTAAGAGTATTGAATTAAATAAGCTTTACCATAATGTCCTCAATTTCTTATCATATGGGATCATCATCGATCTTCTTCGATCTTCTTGTCTAAAAATCTCAAAGACTTCAATGTCAGAAGCAAGAGGAATTATGCAATTTTTGCAAACTTTGTCCATTTCTCTTACTGCAAGAACACAACAAATTGTGCTCCTCATATAATGTAAATCAAAATCAAAATTTTCATTGGATAAACTGGGAAGACTCTGCAGTATTAATTTCAAGTTCAACCATTTAGATCCTATTTTAGAATTTTGAGCTTTGGGTAGGTTCAAGTGAATTTTTTTTCCAATTTTCAGTTATGCATATAAAATTGTCTATTTGAAGTTACTAGGAATGCATCAGGTTGTATCTCTGCATGTTCATGAATAAGCAATTTTTAAAGGTTTGGCCATTTCTAGTGTTCTTCAACATTAAAATTAGATGATCTATTGTTGTCAGTCCATAGCAGCATGCAATAGAGAATGTGGTCCTGATATTTTGGATTGTATATAGTGTTGCACTAAAATCAGGATGGGAACAATGTAGTATTTGTTTTCATTCTTAATAATATTGCAAAATTCTTTTTATGTTGCTTTTACATAAAAAAAATAGATCACATAGTGCTTAGAGTGCTACATCTTTTATTTAACCTTTTTAACACGAGCTTTGGGATATTAGGATGCTATGTGACAAAAGTTTGTTTGATTTCATTGTCCAAATGAATCTCATGTTACACTTTTCATTGAAGGCTGTAGTCTTCCCTATGGAGAACTGGGTATTGATCACCTTGGTAGGTTCTTTTCTTGCTTATTGAAGGCTCTCTTCTCTTTTTTTTTTCTTGCAAGACTTTTAGTTGAATCCTATTTTTTTCATTCTTTATCTTTTTAGGGTGTGTTCAGTATTTAAAAACTGATGTATTATGAAGATATCTTGAAAATTCCTACACATAGTTTCAGGAACTATAATCTATTGGAGACAAAACATCTTAAAAAGGGAACTAGCCAAATGCCTAGCAACATTGGCAATAAGCAGTTGAGCTAACCCCTTGGTATTCATGCACTCATTTGATTTTTATAGTACAAAAGTGTTAAATCGATGTCATTAATTGGATGGGAAAAGCATGGGGTGACCCACCAACAAGAAATATGGTTACCACAACAAAGTCATTTGAAAAATGCTACATGCAATTGAAGTATTTTTGTTGCAATGGCATGCGTGGGATGTAGATGTTCCAAGGCATGGCATCATCTTAACAAGATAATTTAAATGTGAAAATGGGTAATATTACTTGAGGTCTATGTGTGCTACCCTTGAAAATAGTTTCATGTATCACTTTGTGTATCTAATCTTTGGCATGTCCTTTGTTGTACAATTCAGTGAAGACATCAAGGAAATTATAAGGTCTTGTTAAATATTCAAATGCAAGTTGAATTGCTTTCACATATTCAATATCTACAAGAGCATTTACTAATTCTTGGTTTTTCAATGCTACTTCCTCCTCTTTGAGAAGAGCTTCCTCCTCATCTGTAGCAGTGCAATCATGCCACAAATTTACAAGAGAATAACTACCACCACATGCATTGCAATAAACTCTTAGTATTTGCATGAAGGAAATCCATAATAAAATATATTCCCATTAATTCATGTCCATGCACAACATAAAGATCATTTGGTTTTGTTACACCACAATCTAGAAGGAGAGCATCATTTTCAGCATAAAACTTCTGCACAGAGAAATTTGGATCGACACCAACATTTGCATTTTCTTTCTATGTAAGAGAGTGATAACATGTCAAGAATCGAAATACTGTTCCTTCCTTCATCAATAAAAGGAAGAGAACTTTGGAGCCCTAGTTTTAGACATCACATGTTATGTATTTTCATAGTTTCAAAATACCTTCAACAAACAAATAGATATTGTTACAAATTACCTCTCTCCCATGTATTCAACTATATCAGGCATGAGGTTGGATCTTGAAATAATGTAATAAAACAAATTGTTACAATAGTTGAATCAACAATAGCTCATGCATGGTCACAAACAAATTTGATTTCTCTGGTTTTGCATCTATAGGTTCATGTCAATGGATATATGTGTCATTATTGTATGCATTGAGTACAGAGCATGCTCTGTATCTTGTTGTTTTTCCAATGATCAATTTACAGGCAATGAATTTTTTTTTTTTATGAAATTCAGCAGAGTAGTTCTAGTATGTCATAAACAAAATTATGGGAAAACTCAAGGCTAACATAATTTCACTTTGACAATTCACTTGGAGACAAGCCAAAACTATTGGTCAAAATATTGCAAGTAGGGAGGCATCACTAAATAACAAGAAAGATATTCCATACATATAGTAAGGGCCAAAATTGCAAAAAGGTATTAAGGCTTGGATCACCTCATTCTTCTTGAATAGCCTCAACTGGTAGAGCTGGTCTCCAATGGTTATTTCTTTTTAAGTACAACCACTTGCTCCTCATGATCATTTACTTCTTGCAAAATTTAACACTAAATATGAAGTACATTTTAGCCTTCTTAGACAACTTCTTAGATTTCTCTTTGTACTTGTCTTTTTGTGAGGAAACTATTGCAATCTGGGCTTTAAAGGTAGCATTCTCTTTCTTCAGAAATATGTCTAGCACTCTATATTCCTTAAGCCTCTCCTTCCAAGAAACCACTTTATTTCTTTTCATTCTGAACATGTTTTCATCCTTAGGATCATCGAAGAAAACCATCCTTCTCCTTTTCCTACTAGTGGATGCCTCTGATGTATCAGGTGAAATAGGTTGCTTTCAATTCTTGACTCTCTTCTTCTTTCCAAGAGGATTCTCAAGATATTTTTCATAGGTGAACTTAGACCAAAACAAAAAATACCCCCATGTTTTCTTCCTTTTCTTCAGTTCTTCAATGATGAGTAATTTAATCAAATCACAATGAAAAAGTCTGGTCTCAACCTTAGCAAGATTATCATTGACCTTGTTAGACATTTTTACTAGGATTTTCCAGAGAAAATAGGGAATATTGAGTGGTTGAGTACCTATGAAATGTTCCAATAATCTAATGTGATACAGGGAAGTTGAATTATACCATCCCTCACAGGTTATATACCTTTGAATAAAAACCAGTAGTTCATTCCACTCCTTCCTTATTTAAGCCCTTGGAACACTCTTCCCTAGTTTCCATCCTTGATGTTATGTAAGGCCTTGGAACAACTTTGACAAACAAAACCCTTGATGCTTGCAACATTGTCTAAAGGATGGACAAACTATGTTTCTTTTTCCAAATTTGTAAAATGAGTATATTACAGTTTAATGAACACATTTCCCTATTATTATATATGGGTTTTATACTTTATCAAAAAAAAATTCAAGACTTTACAAGGTTTTATAATTCACTGAAAAATTCGCCAAGAGTTTACAAGATTTTATAATTCGGTGAAAGATTCACCAAGATTTTACAAGATTATATAATTGACTAAAAGATTCGCCAAAATATTTTATATACATATTATATAATTGATAAAATAACCTTCATTGTTTCCTATGTATCATGGGGATTCACCCATTTATTATATATATATATATATAAATTTAGGTGGGGTTCTTAAAATCACCCCTGCTGGAGAAGTTATGTTTGTATTGTTGTGATCAATTACAGGAGCTTCCTCCATTGGAGAGATTGCAAAATTTAAGGGTATTGGAATTAACAGGGTGCAATAAAGTGAGGGAATTGGGGATAGGGATCAGGGGAAGCGTAGGTGGATTTATGATGTTAGAGACCTTGTCTATCAGAGTCTTGCCCATGTTAGAGAGAATATCAATCTCGTCCTCAAATGTTGTGTGGACGGAGGGAACAATGCCCCAACTCCAAACCTTGATTATATGTTTCTGTAGAGAATTGAGGAGATTTCCCATAGGAATAGAGAAGCTCTCCAATTTAAGACACATATGAATTGAGCAAGCTACATGGGAAATATTAATCTGGGAAGATAATAACACAAAAATCTGCCTTCAAAAGAAAGTTGAGATAATGGAGAATTTTATTTAGTGGATAATAGATTTATCCAACAAAGTAAAAGGAAGGTATGTTGTCCGTTTGTAAATGAATATTATTATACCTGCCAGAGGCAGGATATATTGTAAAGTTGAAATCAACCAAAGTTGAATTTTATGTTTGTTCCTAATGTTAAATATTATAAATTGAAAAATATAAATTCATAAGCATGTAAAAAAACAAATTAGGTGGAAAATGTGATATGACTCTATGTGAAAATTTTCATGTTATGTAATGTATTCGGTGGAAAAAATTTAAAATTTCCTAGCCGTCCAAAAGAATGTTGGTTTTCATTTTTACCCATTTTTGAAGAAGTGCAAGGTGCATATTAACATTTCATAAGAAGGGTTATTCTTCAAAGTGCCCATCATATGTATGTCTTTAATGAAGGATACATCCATGGATAACTTTTCTTAGGCTGCAACTTGTCTTCAAGTTGTGCTCAAATTTTGAATTAGGGGTTAGGGAGAAGTGATGTGGCTAACTCTATGCATAGTAAATGAATGATACTACATAGAAATTTAATACTAATGTTGAACTTTAATACTAATGGTGAACTTTAATACTAATGGTGAACTTTAACACAAAAATCTGCCTTCAAAAGAAAGTTGAGATAATGGAGAATTTTATTTAGTGGATAATAGATTTATCCAACAAAGTAAAAGGAAGGTATGTTGTCCGTTTGTAAATGAATATTATTATACCTGCCAGAGGCAGGATATATTGTAAAGTTGAAATCAACCAAAGTTGAATTTTATGTTTGTTCCTAATGTTAAATATTATAAATTGAAAAATATAAATTCATAAGCATGTAAAAAAACAAATTAGGTGGAAAATGTGATATGACTCTATGTGAAAATTTTCATGTTATGTAATGTATTCGGTGGAAAAAATTTAAAATTTCCTAGCCGTCCAAAAGAATGTTGGTTTTCATTTTTACCCATTTTTGAAGAAGTGCAAGGTGCATATTAACATTTCATAAGAAGGGTTATTCTTCAAAGTGCCCATCATATGTATGTCTTTAATGAAGGATACATCCATGGATAACTTTTCTTAGGCTGCAACTTGTCTTCAAGTTGTGCTCAAATTTTGAATTAGGGGTTAGGGAGAAGTGATGTGGCTAACTCTATGCATAGTAAATGAATGATACTACATAGAAATTTAATACTAATGTTGAACTTTAATACTAATGGTGAACTTTAATACTAATGGTGAAAAGAAGGAATGTCTGAGAATCAAATGGCATCCCTTTCACACTACATAGATTCTATAATTTTTGGATAGAGAGCACATAAATGTGTGTGCATGAACTAGATATCATATTAGATTTGAATGAAAAATGAATAAATGTTGAACTTGAACTTGTATCACAATTTTCTTTTAATGTGAGGACCTTTATTTACTCTAGAATAGTGTTATTGTACCATACCAACTTGCATTAATGAGATGGAAGATAAGTGACAGTTTCTCAACATGTGTTAGAGGAAAATTAAAGTTGCACTTCCTATTTGTTTTCTATAATATCATCTAATATGAATCTATCTATTTCTATTTGTTTTCTAGAATAACATTTAATATTAGCTATCTATTTTCTCAAACCATCCATGGCATCACCAAAATTGTGGTGGTATTGTCATCATCAATTCTCTACACTCCCTTCCAAGTTCAATAGCGAATGGATTTGTACTCTACCCATTTCGTAGAAGTAATTATTTGATTTCAGTGATTTGAATTATGTTGGTATTGCCCTTATTTTGAACCATTCATTTGAATTCTTGCTATGCTTGATTTCAGTGATTTGAATTATGTTGGTATCCCTTCTTTTGAACCATCCATAGCATGTCCAAGAACCTAGCATTACTGTCATCCTAAATTCGCTTAATTGTTTGTAACGTCCTTTGTTGTTAAGCTAGATTTGTAGAGCATTTTTCTTCTTCGAAGGTATTCTTTGAATTCTTGTTGCACTTGAATTATGTGGGTATTTCATTATGGATTTTCTACCATCATCTGTTTGAAGTTGATATCCAACAATGTGCCTTTGAATCCTTAGTTATTTATGTTTCTTTCAGGTTCATGTGTTCACTATTGATTGTATGTTCATTGTTGGTTGCAATAGTGAAAGGCTCCTGATTTGCAAAAACTGTGGGTCATCCAAATTTGGATTTCACTATTTCTATTGTTGCAATCAATTAAATAATGATTATATAGAAGTAGAATGATGAAATGACTTCTTTTTTTCTTGGAGGGCTCACAAATATATGTTTCTCTCTCTCTCTCTCTCTCTCTCTCTCTCTCTCTCTCTCTC
>JASDQU010754476.1:0-35117 GCA_032191745.1 Picea mariana | reverse complement strand
TATATATATATATATATATATATATATATATATATTGTTAATTATCTTCATAATTCTATTGAAAACATGCTACAATGGCGTGTAGTGTAACAAACAAAATATTTGGAAGCATCTTTAAATCTATAAAAGTGTATTTTACAATTATGCTTATGATCTTTGAATATTTGAATATGTGCTTAGATAATTTTATGGTGATATTTTGCAAGCAGCTGAATGTTGAGGTGATATTTTGGATTTACTAATTTCTCTACTAAGAATAAATTTGATTTGAAATGTAATATTTTATTTAACACATTTTATTTATGAAGTGTTTAGTTAATTTATTATTGTCAACTAAAATGAAATTTTTTCAAAGCTTTTCATCATGGAAGGGTCGCATGAATATATACCCTTCTAACTAAAATTAAGACAAACCCTTCAAATTTGATCACTACATTGGTTTATTTCCTACTCACTACTGTGACATCAACACTTGTTTAAGGCTATGATCTACAGTCATATTGAGTACTTGATGGAGTACACTTGTTTAATGCTATCAGTTGTTGTCATATTGAGTACCTGATGTAATTTAATGCTCTATCCAGTAGGTTATCTTTCATTAATTCATCTCAAGCCACAAAGAAGTTCCAAAAACCTTTATACTTGAATGTATTGAATATTGAATATATGTCCATTCCTATGGGTTGCTTATTTGTCAAGCATTCTGAACCTTGGGTCTAAGACTCCATGGCCAACAATTGGTTCCATTGTCAGAACCTTAATCAAGCAATACAAATCTGTGGGCTACCCCCCCTATCGTGTGTAGTGGTCTTCGTCTTTAACACTATTAGAAAACCCAATAGAGATAGGAAGAATAGAAAAGTCATGCACGATGGAAAGATCACCCTAGCCAGAAACCTGTAGGTCACTGTGGAGATATTATCAAGTTTCAAAGGAAGGACTTTCCCTGGACGACGCAAATAGTTTTGGACCATATTATGAAAGACATCTATCCCCAAACAGTCGAGAGAGAGATTGATGAGAGAAAGTTCAAGATCTCGAACAATTGAAGGTTGAATTCACATATAGAATCTAGCGGCTATTGACACATTCTAGGGCCTATGCATGGATGCAAAACTTGCCAAGATTGATAGATTGTACCTAAAAAAGGACAGGTTAAGACATCCCACTAAGTCCAACTAGTGGTTCTAAAAACTTCATCTAGGAGCTATCAAAAAAATAGAGTTGTTGACTTGAGAACAAGCCAACTAACAGTGTTGGGGGCCTGTTTGCACCTAAGGTTTTGTAGAGATTGGGTACGTGCTATAATTCATCACTGCGTGCACACCCAAGAGGATGCATCGTGTGGCGCCAAGTTTTAGCATCAACGCCAAGGATCTACTGTGCATGCCAACCCGTTTTGTATTGTGCGCAAGGACTTGAAGAGATCACATGTAGGTTGAATCCCCAAAGATATTCAGTAATCATTGTAACCATTTTTATAACAACCCGACTAGTCATGATTGAGGTTGAGGGTGACCTAGAAATATCGTTATGATTTCCACGCTCCATGGTGTTATACCACAAATTTCCACACCAAATTTTGATTTGTGAGATGGCCTAGTTCATTCCCTAGGTTGGAAACTTAAATGCCACTCTTCTCCATCAATTTCATCTAAAAAACAACAGTTTTTTTTCCATACGTTATTCACCCATTTGTGAATTGTGTACATATTCTATCTCCAGTGTACAAACTGCATATGCCCTCAATTTTATGAAAAAATAAAATATTCCACATTTTCGGGTGGGGTTTTTGGTTGTACTTTTTACCAAACTTCCCTTGGCCCGTACACAATAGAATACAACCACCCCAACCCATTGAGGATGGTATATAAGAACCTATTGGGGGTATGGATGGGGAGGACAACCTAGGTGAAAGATTATGCTGACGAATTTGCAGGCTTCCCTATTTCCTTGATCCTCTGAGTAACATCTGATCTGGAAACTTGTTTTCCAGCATTCCTTCCTCTCACATATATGATTGTAAGGTGTGTTCCTATCCCTTCTGAGTCATTCGACGAAGATCCATTTAATTGAGTTGATGCTTTAAGGGCCAGTGGAGGAACCTGGGCAGTTGGATTCGAGGTAGTGCCGGCGGTTAGAGTCAGTTTGTAACTACCTACTCATATTGTTTTCAATAAAAGAGTTATATCTCCCTCCATATGTGTGTAATATTGTTCAATCTATTTATATATGTTAACTTTCTTTACATATTTGAATTTGCACATTATATGTATAACTTGATTTCATAACTACCTTGTTGCAGTATAGACATGATCTCCTTTTGCAGGTTGGTACCAGCAGAGATCAGGAGCGAATCAAAGGCTGAGAGCGAGAAAAAACATCAAACGTTAGGATACAAGGTGTAACCTCTTCTCTTATCTCTTCCAAAGTAATTAGTTTATTTTGAAATTGTGTGTGAGGGTAGGGTTTGTCTTTTAAATATGGTCAGGCTCTGTTGTGACACAAATCCCATAATAGAATTGAAAACCATACCGGGGATTTCTCTCCTAGTTTGGGTCAATCGTAGGGCTCTTGTGTTATCTTTATTTATGTAATTTTCTTGTTTTTTGGGCTTTCTTTCAAAGCATTTTCTATCTCAGAAATTTTTACCAAGTTTCTAGAAGCTTCCCTTTACATTGGCATTTCTTTTTTCAATTTGTGTTGAGCCATATGTGATTTTTCTATGCTCGAATTGTGTATATATGTGATTTTCATGTGCTTGAATAGCGTATGTACATTATTTGTTGTGTACACAGTCATGTATCTGGCTGAGAATTTGGTCTTTTGGCCTTTCTCTCAGTTTTGGGAGGGTCTAAGTTGGTTGTTCAATATGATCTAAGCCTTTTGAGTTTGTTTTTTCCTTTCATATTGTTTTAATTCTTTGAAAACTTTGAAATCATCCTAAAATTTCTTGATTTTTATTAGGTTATTATTTTGGTTATAAGGTTTTTTAGGTTGGTCTAAAGGTCAGTTGTGTGTGTCTGTGCTTAATTTCCAATTGATTGTTGTATTACAATGATTACAGATTGTTTGTTTCCTTCCTTTTTACCTTCTTCCCTTCATTGATAAAAAGAAAAAGAAAAATTGCATCTTAGTTGCATTTCATTTCTTTTTAGTAACAGAAAAGATAAAAATAACTTGGTTGCTAGTTTTTTTTTTCTTGTTCCCTTGCCTTTGAAATTTTCAAGAAAAGAACTTGCTTACTAGCACTCAAGTCTTTAGGAATTTTTCTTGCTTGATAGTTGATGGTTTCGATTACAGTAGCCTTTTGTAAAAGAAAGGAAATCCAGTCTGCAAAGTTCTTTCGCACTTTGTTCTGCATTTCCATTCAAAAAGAATTGTAGATTTTCACTACACAGTGATTTAAGATCTTGCATACAATAAAAAGTACATTTTTTCATTTTTGAAAAATGTATAAAAGAAAGAGTTTGTTGTCATTGATTTGAAGCATTGTTACACTCATTTTTCAGTGAAGAAACTGCGTCTTGCATTTTTGTTTTTAAGTGTTTCTTTGTTGAGTCTATCAAAATGCTATCTAGTTTCATCTGTACCCCTATTGAGTAAATAACATCCCCATAAAATGAATTCTAACTAAAAAATAATTAGATATTTTCATTGTATAGGCTAAACAGACTAGTTTTATGCTAGGGCCTTGGTTTACGTTGGAGAGTTAATTTCTCCAAGGACAGAAGACAAACATAGGAGTATAAGCTAGGGAGAGTTCAAACCCAATTGTCGTATAAGTATATCCTAGAAGCTCCTCTGACACAAGATTCAAACACAAGGTCTCACAAGGGAGATTCGAGGAGATAACCCCTCTAAGGCTTAATTGAGCATAGTGGATTGAGTTTATTTGGGGGTTTTTCCTGAAGTGACACTAACTCATTTTTTGTCGGTCCTCTGTGAATTTTGAACCTGGTTGAAGTTTTCCTGAAGTGACATTGACCCTTTTAGCGTCAGTCTTATAGAAGCTCCATACCTAGTTTGACATTTTCTAAAGTGACATTGGCCCTTTTGTACATAGTCCTCTAGAAGAGCTTTGGGATTAGTTACCCTACAAATACATCTAGTCTCGACTGTCGACTGTACCCCCGAGACATTGAATATGAGTTGGTGGCCTTAGTTGCTTTTCCTAGGAGTCTTAGAGGTGACTGTGGGGGGTTTCATGTGGTACTAGGGAAAATTTTGCATCACACTTTCTAGTACCATTGGAGGGTGCCCCATGAAGCATAGGTGATTGCATCGGATAAGGCTGGTAAGTGGAGTTCGGGATAACTTCTTCTCACTCCTTCGTTTGTTGGTCCACGAGACTTAATCAACCCGTGTCTTCATCTAGAAGGTCCTCCCCTCACTCTTTTACTATTGTGATCTCAGGACCTAATCCACCTGATTTGAGATATTGACAAGGTTGTTTGTATATGTTGTTGCTATTAGGGATTTTATAGTGGTGTTCTTAGTGATCGTAGAATTTCTTAGGAAGGTGTGCAGGTGGTCACCTAGATTTGACAACTCATAGTGGTTGACCAACCGACTCAACAATCGAGGAGAATTCAAGGTCTTCCCCCTGAAGAAGTCGAAGTGAATCCTCCTCTACCTCCTTTGAGGCATCAACTTGATCAATCTGGCACTTTTTTACCAACCAGTCTGGTCAAGACTTTAATTACGGAACCTGTAGAAATAAATTTTTTTGAGCTAGATGTTGTAACAGTAACTAATATTGGGGATGAAGAATCCACCTCACATTTCAACCCTCTGTTAACTGGGCCTTACACTCCAGTGGTTTTGAAATTTCGACGTCCTAGGTTGGACTTTGCTAACAGTAACCCTTTTCACTGAGCTGGAATGGAAGGCACTCCAGAAATGTATGGGTCAGGAGTTGTCGTAACTCCCACTTCAGCAATCATCACCAGTGGAATATTTCCCCCTAATATGTCTAACCAAACAACTGGTGTGATTCAATCCACCATTTCCACGTCTATCAACAACTCTTCTCTGTTGATTGTTGGTTCCACCCAGCCTTCTGGTGTGGCCATGTCATTACCTTCAACAACCAACATTTTCTCGTTCGGTATGTCATTGATGGGAATGCTAAATGTGTTGACTAGTTCTCAGTCGACGTCCCAAGTTTTTAATGTTGGTTTAGAGAGTTCCTCGATTCCCTACCAAGTTGTTCCTTGGGATGGGGGTCATATCCCTCCATCATTCTCATCCGTCGAGAGTGGGGCATTCCAGTCTTCCAACCCTAACCCCTTTACGGTTTGGGGTGCTTCTATGGGTAGTGGATTCTAATCCGCTAGCGTTCCATCCACCTCAACCTCATTCACATTGTATGGTGGTTTCAGGAGTAATCATTTTTCTACATTTGCAGTGTCGGTAGGGGGAAACCCCTTCCAAGATTAGTGGAATCCCATGCAAGGGTCTTTCCATTCTTAGGGGATGTCGTCAGGGGGAAACCCCTTTCTCGATCAGTGGAACCCTCTTCACTCAAAAGGAGGGTCTGTAGGGGTTAACCTTGCTTTTCCATTCAGGAATCAGATGAGTGGGATTTTTCTTCCATTTAACCAGAACAAAGGTTTCATATAAGGCTCTAGCTCATCTGCAAACTCTTCCTGGCAACCTGGTGCCAAATTTAACCCAGGACCTTCTTGTTCGAATACTAAGAGGGGGGTGAATCAGTATTACACAATAATTTTTACCACAACTTTATTTTTAATAAAAAAAAATTATTTATCAGTAGTCAATGATGAACAGTTAAATCATACCATACATAATACACAGATATTTACAGTGGAAACCCAAATAGGAGTAAACCATAAAACATTTTTTATAAAAAATTTAAGCAACAACTTATAGCATACACAAATCTACAATAATATTTGTAGAAACCAACCTGCATGGGACACCAATCCCCTTGTTGAGCACCAACTCAACCAATGAGCACCAGCGCATAAAATTATTGTTCATGGGCACCAACCTGTTGGAGAACCAATCCCCTTCCTTGCTCCACCCTGCCACACTGAAAAGACTTTTTTTCTTCAGAAGACCTCTCTAGCATGCTTCATCCTCTGTGTCCTCAAACCTGAGATCATCTTCATTACTTCCACACTTTCATATGGGCCTCAAAGCCTCTATTATCCTCATAGATATTCACTCAAAATCCATCACACTTACCTCCATTAGCTCGATCAAGGGATTATTATTTATATAGCTTGTGTAATCAACCATTTTTCCACATCCAAAGTCGTGCTCATCAAGTCGGCTCCATGTCCCTTTCCCTCTTCCTCAAAATTGGGCCCTAACACTTTTCATTTCACATGCTCTTCTCACAGACCACACATCAAAATTTTGATGCTTAGTAGTCATCGAATATCATCCTAGATTCAATCTTGTCTGTTGATTTACAATCACGTTCAACGGGGTACCAATACACTCTACAACACTTCAATGTACATCAATATTCTGATTTGTCTTTCGTTTGATCACAATCGTTGAATTATTCTTGCATATCGAGACCATCGGGGTGTCGAAACACTCAAAACCATATCGATGCACAACATTCATTCGATTGTCTCTTGATTAGATCGTAACTGTTAGATATAACATCCATAACCTCTAAATTGCCAGGCTATCAGACCCTTTGGATCTCATCACTCAACCACTGTTAGATCTATATCATATTTGATCTCATCCATCGATCTGACCTCTTTCATATTGGGACCACCAGGCCTATCATATTTACTTCTATCGAAGCCCCTATGTTTGGACTCCGAAAGTCTAAACACTCTCCATCGTCGATCATTCAAGATCTACGGTTGTCATCGAAACTTGTTCACACTCTGACCAATGGTCCAGATTGCTTATTTTCTCGAGATAACACTTTTATCAAGGAAGGGAATATTATTTGATACCTTTCTCATCAGAGTTGTACAACTTCCCAAATCTTTTAAATGTCAATTGATGGTATTAAAAAGGAATATTCTTTGATACCCCTCTTATTGGAGCTGTGAAACTTCCCCAATATTTTGAACACCGACTAATAAGCTCCAATGAACAATCCAGATATCCTCATTATAGTTCCAATAGATCAATATTTATCATTAATTCATATTTACATTCATTGTCGGACTTCCTATCACCTTTGTATGTGGCCAAATATGCTTATGAAACATGGTCCAGTCACTGAGTTACAATTGTCTGCTTTCGTTGTTATAGCAAGATTTCCCTCACCCTATGCAAATTTGCCCAGAAGGCCTTTTTCCATTTCTCTATGCAGACTTGAAGTCCCTTTTTGCAAATCCTAGAGCTAAAAACAATATTTTTCCACATATACACACCCTAACTATGATACAACATGTGTATACGCAGGTTGCACCATTACAACCTGCATACATTGGGTTTTGTGCCCAAAATTAAAAAATAGTGTTGGGTTTCCATGTCACGTCATGAGATGCATGATCCTTTACCTTTCATATACTGTAAATGTTCCGACTCATCCCTTCAGTTCCATTTGAAGGATATAAATGGGCCATATCTAAGCTCTGGAAAAGGGGAGAAGAATTCAACTTTGAGAGAAAAGTTACTCTGGAGAAATTATTCACTTCATATTGAGTCTGCATCCTTTTGTCCTTTTAAGTCTAAACACATTGTTCATCCCCCAATCTCTTCCCTACTTGATTGAGAACCTCATTATCTCTCTTATATGAGCTTTCCTTTGGTGGAGGATTGAAGTCATGGAGGCCCATCTGGAAGGGACTTAGTTTCTCGATACGAACTGTGCTGACACAAAAGTTTGTAATTCATTCACTTCTGTTGATTACATTTTAATATAAATACTCTTTTCTCATCCAATTAATATCTTGCAAATATTTGGATTGTTATTCCATGGGAATATTTGTTATGAATGTTTATGGATTATGATATTGAATGTGCTAACTTTATATATTATCACCATATGCTTGTGTTTCTTGGTTGTTGAGGACAAGTTGCAGGTGTATTGCTTTGAGTAAAGTGCTCAATGGTGAACTTCATCAAACGTCTGGACGAGGTAGGCTCTTTCTCTTGTCTTGTTAGCATATTTCCTTATATAGCATACCTGAGATTAGAGTTGATTTTTGCAGTCATTTACATATGTTGTGGTTTACCCCTTGCCATAGAGATATTTTCCTCATAACAGAATTGGCGACCATATTAGGGATAGAATCTTATTTTCGGGGTTTGGAGTGTTTTTCTCCTTTGATTTCTCTCATTTATATTGAGTTTCTTGTCATCTGATTGCTTGACAGCCTCTGTTGATTTTGAGTCTACGTTTCTGAGCCTTATCCTTAGCCTAGCAGTGTTTTAACACATATACGTGGGTTTTTACTTGACATTTACGTACATACACGTGTTGTCCTTCTGCAAGAGGCGTATATACACAGTTTTCTCCTGAACAGTCGCATACATCATCCTTTTTTTTTGGTTGTTGAGTTTGATGTTTGTTGGGTAAGTTGTGATGGATGTTGAGTCTTCTTGGGTCTCTGTTATGACTGTTAAGTTCCTATAGAATGATAGGATGTCTTTCTTTGGTTGAATTTTCGGGCGGTGCCTTTCTCATCATCCTTTTCATTGATTGTCCTTACATCTCAGGCTAGTAGTTTGCATCTTGATATCCTACTTGGTTTGTCTCTGTTTACATACAGTAGAATATTTATATCAAGTCATTGTTCAGTCCTTGCATTTTCATTCTTTTATATTGAAAGTACAAAAATATTAATCATCTTGCATTGTTGGCATTTGATCTTTTGGGTCCTTATCATTGATTTTAGTACATGTATAGAAAGATTGCATATTATTTGGAATTGCATTATTAAATTGAAAACTACATTTTGAAAAGCATATCATTTATTGGGAATTGAAGTTAGGACTTTGCATTTTATTCTTATTCATTTATTTTAATTGTTGAGTCATAACATCATTAGTTTCACGGACGCACCTTTTTGAGTAAGAAAGGCCACTAAAAGCAACACTAATAATTTAAAATTGATTAGAAACGATTTTATTTTCTAGGGTGCAAAAACTAGCTTAGGATTTAGAGCCTTGGAATAGGATTTTGTGAGTAAACTTCTCCAAGGCTATTAAATCAACATATGTGTCTAAATAAGGGAGTGGTGAAATCCATTGTATAATTGGTGACATCATGAGGCTCCGCTTACACCAAATTTAAGCATGAGGTCGCGTGAGGTTGGTTGAGGGGATATCCCCCCAATGCCTTCTTAGTGTCAGATATATTTCTAGGGATCTATTCATATATGGGGATCTTGCTAGTACCTTTACCTCTGTGAGAGGCAGTGATTTCTAGGTTTCAGGCTTTGTTACCCTGCCCATATGGTATACCTTACTTAGGAGTGTTCGCCTACGCATCGGTTATACCATGGTTTCTTAGTTGCTTGACATAGGTTACTTGCAGGGGTTATTTTGCAAGTACCATGGGTCAGATAAGAGTTGGACAACACACAACCTTTATGGAGGATTACCTCTCCAGGGGCATCTGACCGACTGGTTGTTAAGCCTACAAGGGCCCTTATAACTGATTCTGATACCTCCAATCTTCTGCAAGGAGTCTCAAGCCCCTCTTGGGCGAGGCATACCTACTTTAGGGAGGGAGGCCCCTTTCAGCCACTTTATCCTATTTGTGTGCATATTGGCCTTTTGTTTATTTTGGTGTGCTCTTTGAGTATTAGTTGACCTTAGGATTTTGTATTGCACCGTGAGTTTTCATTATCATGGATAGTGGAGTCCCTTTGACTCCTTCATTTAGCACTACCTCCCCCATGGAATTCGCTCATTTCATGAGGATGAATCTGTCTGTGTTTCATAATGGTATGAAGAATAATGATACTCATTAAATACCTTGGGTCTCTAATCATTTTTCTCTTGATGTGCCAATTATGCTCTCACCTTTTCCATCCTCTCCCTCGCCTGCTTATATGAATCCTAGTTTTGGATCTGAGGGCATGATGGCTCCTTTTTCTACATATTCGTTTGATGGGAGTCATATCCCTCAACTGACTCTCACTGTGGGAGGTTGGAATATCTCTTCTTACAGATCCAATCTTGTCTTCACCCTTCCAGGAGAAAGTGCTCAAATGGGTGTCTATTCTTCTTATTACACCTCGTCCACATATCCTTCATCCGCCATGTCAGTTCCTATAGACACTTTTCCCATGACATACCTCCATCTATCCTCTGGTATTTCATATGGAGGCAATCAGTTTTATAGTACAGGATACCCCCTTCACGAAACCCCTTCATCTGGGGTCAATATATATCCTCACCTGAGTAACCCATGTCACGCCTTTTTCTCTTTGCAAACATCTACTTCGGTGATGATGCCTTTACAAGCCTCTATGGATCAATTAGGAGTAGGATACTACCTTTCCAAGAAGGGATGGGGTGTAGACCAATATCCTTCCTGGCCCACAATTTCTCAAAACCAGTCTTTCCTGGGACCTTGGTGTCAAATTCCACAACCAACTGTCATTGCCAATCCAACCGCTGCAAGTCATGTTGGGGGCACAAATCTAGTCGCCATGAGTCATTCTGACATCACATCTCCAACCCCGATAAACCATGTTGGGGAATCATCAACAACCTCTGTACATCAGGTGGGCGATGAACCACCAGCCTCTACCAGTCATGCTGAGAGCATGTCACCAACCATTGTGAACGACGTTGGGGGAATTCATATGATTGAGAATCCTCGATGTATAGGATGTAATCCCAAGTTCCTTTGTATGCTTTTCAAGGGAGGCCATTTAACTCAGTTGTTCCCTACTACTGTTGGAGTAGAAGAAGTGTAGTCCTTGTTTGATAACCCTTCGGTTTCATAGTCGTCGTTGGTTTCCCAACATTCTATTTCTCCTTTGATTGACACAACAGTCATGACGATGCAATCTTCGCTCGACACCGCTCCTGTTTTGAGGAGTGAGGCTTCTTTTGACCATGTCATTAACATTTTTGGTCCTGCACCTTCTGAATAAGGACAAGTTTTACTCTCCCCGAGTACTCTCCCTCCAAGTATTAGAGAATCTCCCTTTGACTAGGATGGTCTTGTGGGGTATCAAATTCCTTCTCCTATATCCTTTCAAATAAGAGGTGTTCTCCGATATATCATTAAGAAGGTAACCTCTGTGAGTATTTTATCCCCCTCTACTTGGAAATATCTGGGTTTTCCCAAGCTTTGTCATTTATTCGTAAGTTGTTGACCTTTCACAGAAGTCCTGCATGGGAGCCCTGGCCTCCCCCATGATATGTCACTTAGAAAACTCCCAATGAGTCTGGTTTAATATCTTTTCTGACTCTCTCAAAAAGTGGAAATATTGTTGAGTGAACTTGTCTCTTTCACACTCGTAAATTGGATTTGAAAGGATGTTTATTTGGTGTAAGTTTACCCCTTTTTCAAACCAAGTAGACTAAGATTACGAAAAAGGACATTTTTTGGTGTTAAGTTGTAACTGCATCTCATTCTCTTACTTGCAGTATTGATCCTATTGTCAGTTCTCTCTTTTGCATTATAAGCCTATCACCTCATCAATTTGCATCATTAGCCAAGCATAGCCTTGTTTATATCCTTTGCAGCTTGACACCCTATACCAGAGAGGAAACATTCCCCCAAGTGTCCATCTCCCGCATGCACCTCCTTGCATTGAGCATAGGTATGTTTCACTACTGGAACTAATTGCTTACTTGCGACACTCGTTTCCTCCTCTGTATCATAGCATTCATTTGACTATGAAAAAACAAAAAAGATGGTTGGGGAAGGAATATTATCTTATATTGGCAGCAGTCGTGTCACCTTTGAACAGAGCACAAAACTTTTGAGTCCACTTGTCATCCAAATTTTGAGTTTAGCATGACCTTAGGAAGCTGGGCTCATTACATAGAGTTTACTCCCCTGACTGGTTACTCTTCTAGTCCTTATGGAGATTTTGATTGATGCCTCCTGCATCTCAAAGTTTCATCATTGAGTCTATGTTTCCAGAGTCTTCCATATGTCTCATGCTCTTGTTCAAAGGATGTCTATCAACCTGTGTCGACCATTCCTCAGAAATCTTGACTTTGAATCTTGGCCATACCCTCAATATGTTTCAAAATGACATGAAATTATAGTCCTATCATGCACCCTGATCCTACTTTTATCATTGGTAGGTAACCTTGAACCCAACAGTCGACATTTCATCATTGGTCACTGACTGGGGGCCTTCCCTCGTGTTCGACAACAAGAAATCTATTCACACATTGGGATTCATGTAGTGTCTTGGATTACATTAGCCTTATTGGTGGTTTCCTCACCTTTGTCAGTAGTTTTCCTTATTGGCTTCTATTCAGAGGGTCTTTTTCGTGTACTGCTTACATCTGGCACACACAAAATACACGCAGGTTCGTTGGTTCATGAACATGTTCTTCGTCTGATTTCCTCCAAATCATCAAGATCTGAATTTTCACCTCATGTTGAATGATGAGAGATGCCTCAATGCTCTCCTTTCAACGTGTCTCCTTCCATCGACTTCAACCCATCTATTCTGGAAATGAGACCTAGAGTCCTATGAGTACCTAGAGGCTTGCAGTCATTAGTGGTAGGTTCTCCCGCCATAGACAGTTGGGAATACATCAATGTCCCTTGATCGATGGATTATTCAAGTGTTCGACCTCGACACCTTTATTCACACTTGTAAGAATGTTCTTTGTTCCTTGATACCTACTTTCATTATAGGTAGGTTGTCTCATGTTTGTTAACGGTATACCTTAATGACCGGTAATCAAACGAAGTCTCATTATGTTCAACCTCAACTCTTTTATTCACATTATGTATAATTGCACCTTTAGCGGATCATATAGAAGAATTGAAGACATCAGTTCATAGTCGCAACTTTCCTGAGTTGTTGCTATCTTTCATTGGACCAGTACCTATGTGACTTTAGTGATCATGGGAGATCAAATTGTACTCCATTGTATACAAATATCTTCGTATTGATTTTGAGACTAGTTTTACTAGGTCGTGTTCATGACTATGATAGCCTTTGGCATATAGCCACCTTTGTCTTGCCTACTCATGGCCATGAACAGTTGTTTGGTATATTTTCACATGGATTTTCCATGTAATTCAAATTTGCAGCCATGTGCGCAAAGTCAGTACATATTGTAATATTCTCATGAGCTACTAGTTCTTCCAATTGAGTCTCCATTACTCCACTTCTGGGTATCATAATGTATTTCAGCCATCGCAGATACTCCTCTAACCTCACACATTATGGGGAATCTGTTATAGAAAGATTTTCCTCACCCTATACAAATTTTTCCAGAAGGCCTTTTTCCATTTCCCTATGCAGACTTGAAGTCCCTTTTTGCAAATCCCAAAGATAAAAACAATATTTTTCCACATATATGCACCCTAACTATGATACAACATGCATATAGGTAGGTTGCACCATTACAACCCGCATACGTCGGGTTTTGTGCCCAAAATTAAAAAAAAAAATTGGGTTTCCATGTCACATCACGAGATCCATGATCCTTGACCCTCCATATACTAGAAACATTATGACTCGGACCTTTAGTTCCATTTGAAGGTATAAATGGGCCATATTCAAGATCTGGAAAAAGGAAGAAGAATTCAACTTTGAGAGCAAAGTTGCTCTGGAGAAATTATTCACTTCATATTGAGTCTGCATCCCTTTGTCATTTTAAGCCTAAACACATTGTTCAACCCCCAAGCTCTTTCCTACTTGATTGAGAACTTCATTGTCTCTCTTATATGAGCTTGCCTTTGGTGGAGGATTGAAGTAGTGGAGGCCCAGTTGGAAGGGACTTAGTTTCTCGGTTCTGAACTGTGCCGAGACGGAAGTTTGTAATTCATTCATTTATGTTGATTACATTTTAATAGAAATACTATTTTCTCATTCAATTAATATCTTGCAAATATTTGAATTGTTATTCCATGGGCATATTTGTTATGAATGTTGATGGATTATGCTATTGAATGTGCTAACTTTATATATTATCACCATATGCTTGTGTTTCTTGGTTGTTGAGGACAAGTTGCAGCTTTATTGCTTTGAGTCAAGTGCTCAATGGTGGACTTCATCGAACGTCAAGACGAGGTAGGATTTTTATCTTGTCGTGTTAGCGTATTTGATTATATAGAATACCTGAGATTAGAGTTGATTTATGCAGTCATTTCCGTCTATTGTGGTTTACCCCTTGCCATAGAGATATTTTCCTCGTAACATCATGGCACTGTCCTGGTATTTATGTAGCATTGTCCTTGTATTTACATGGCACTGTATGAAGTCTAACACATGTATCTAATGTGGTGCTGACATGGCACTGGTGTGTCCTCCATGTGGACTCCTTTCACATGTATTGGATGACCATCCACGCTCTTAATATTTCAGCACATAAATCAAGGTCAGGAATGGAATATTCTTCGATACTCTTATATCAAATTGCAAACTACTCTTTCAAAATTCCTCCTCCAATAGATCAACGGTTCCTATCAATTCGGAGTTTCATTCATCATCGGATTCCATGTCACCTTGCACTACACATGTCCTGACACATGGTTATGTACAGTGCATTACACATGGCTGCTCTCGTGGCTTGGTTATGTCAGTTTGATGTGTCAACCACATGGACTCCTTCCACATGTATTGGATGACATGACGTTGACATGGCATCTAAGCTGGATCACAATTATTCAGAGTCCTTTCCATCCAAATAATGGTTCATATTTATTCGTTATTTCTTCGATAGATCAACGGTCCATGTTGATTCAAAGCTTCTTCCATCGGAGTGTCTCAAGATGGCCTGGGCTAAATACTCTGAAAAATTGAACTCCGAAATCATTTCACCATCGCATCATATTTTGAATTCAGGACTACTTATGGCCATGGATCTGGTTAGATCTGGTTCTAATATTTAATCTCAATCGTCCATTATTAACATATAAACAAAAATTTTGCCACTAAAAGTTAGCTCCTTTCGCACAGTTCCATGGTTCTTCCTTTACATTCAAACTAATATCCTTCACTCTTTCATTATAATCTCGTCGAAGTATATTTCTTTTATGCATGTGGGATATTGTCTTTTTCCTTTGCTTCATTATCTTCATGTCTGGATCATTGATCTTGTTGAATGATCAGTGATCAATGGCTCATGATTTCTCTGCTCATAGAGCCTTTTCCAAAATTTAATCAGCGCAGCTTCCTTTGAACCTCTGCGACTTGGTCGTCGAGCACCCTAGTTGATATCTCATCGAAATTTAATCAACACAGAGAGAGATATAGATGTGCAGGGACCTTCTCGACTTGCTATGTCTAGTTTGATTTGTAGCACAAAGCTTCCTATTTCTTCCTCAGAGTCATGTATGGTTCAGGTTCGATCCTTGGACCTAGCATCATAGTCTTCCTACCTTCATCATTGACAATGGTTAGTCTCCCCCTACCTGTGACATCAATGACATCCAGTACTTTCTACATTTGACATCAATGACAACACAATTTCCAACACTTCTTTTTAGGCTGCCAATCAATCGATGTCGCAGCCTAGGCTACCCTTTCTGGAAACTATTCATTTTCCATATTTGTCAAAGTTCATGAATGACCTCAGTTTCCATGACCTGACTTGTCCTACGTTCCCCACCAAACTACCTTCGGATACCAAATTTCGAAGGAAAGAGGTGGTGAAGACCTGTGGGATCATGTAACAACATTTCACTTGTGCTTCTCATGTAATTCATTGAATGATGACTCGATCTGGTTATGATTGTTCCAAGTCACCCTCACTGGGGGTGACACTAAGTGGTATATAGAACTGGAAAGGTTGAAGTAGGCAACGTTTGGGGATCTGTCCATGGTTTTTCTCAATCACTTCCAACTCCCTCTCTGGTATTATGCTAGGACAAAAATTTTAGCTAACTTTGAATAATATAAAGCTACACACATTTCCGATCATATTTTGGAATGGAGGTGACGGAAGAGTTTGATCAAAGCCATGGTCTCATCGAAATTTCTCTTGGAATGGTTATTTAAGTCATTTCTTCCTTATATCTCTAAGGATGTTGCAACTTGGGTGTTTATAGAATAACAAGCAATCTTTAGAGAACAAAAGTTGGAGTGAATTTACTACCAATCAAGTATGCTCTATGAGATCATTCCCAATGCACCATGGTCGAATCTCGACTTGTCAAAACTACAATCAATACCAAATGATGATGGTATTGTCAATTCCTCACAAACAAAGCTGTAGATATAGTCTCTAACCAGATGCAGCATTTGTCTATTCAACAAACTGCGGTGGGTCTGGCCCCTGGCTCGACCACCCCTACCACCCAATCCTTAGATGTACACAATGTGAAATTGAAGACTCAAAGGGTCCTCAATAGCCCAAAGAGAAGAAGAAATGCAAGGGAAAGAAGGGTAGTGGGGGAAACGATAAAAAGTCTAATAATAATGTTGAGGTGGCAAATAATGAAAAGAGGAAGGTGAAATTCCCATGTAAGATTTGTGGGGATGATCACCTTACTCATCAATGCCCACAGATGGAAGAATCCCAATTCCTGATAAAGTTGCAATAGAAACAACAACAACCTATTGTTTTGAAAAAAAAAATCCGCAAGGATAAAATATGCAGGTTGGCTCTTCCACGTCCAATCCGTAAGGGGGCACTTCAAGTGCACCTCTGCTAGATGGATATTTTTTGTTTGTTAATATGGTAAATCATATGAAAGTAGAGGAGGTAGACTTGTCGACCAGAGCTTGTGATTATAGTAATCCAGAGTCGACATCGAATGATTAATAAACTTCAGATCCTCAGGGGCCTCTCCACATAGATAAACCTAAAAAGGAAATAATTTTGCACATACTGAAAGGTGTGTATAAAAGAGCATTGCACAACCCTAATTCTCGTGTTGCACCCAACTATTCCATTGTTGAGGATTTATCTCAAACATTGTGTGCAATGTCTGCTTTAGAGGTGATTTAAAGTTTCTTTTCACAATGCACTGCATTTTTATCCATCATCAGAGCGGCAGATGCTTCCAACCATCTCACTATGAAGTTTGTCGCTATTGATGTGAAGCCTCACCTTCCTTATCATGTAGCCTTCCAGTTTGACGTTGTTTATGAGAAACACGTGATCATGAGGACCGTCGTTGATGAAAGAGATTCGACGTGTGTCATGTCTTTGTCATACTGGAAAGCTATCGGCTCTCTGGACCTCGCACCTTCTCCCACTTTGTTAACCGCTTTTGACAAAAGATCATTTAGACTACAAAGGCTTATTTCCTCTTTTTCGGTCCAGTTGGGAGAAATTTTGTTTCCATCGAAGTAGAGGTAGTTGATACTCCACTCGACTATAATCTATTATTTGGAAGGAGTTGGACTTAAGTGATGACGGTCGTCGTCTCATCGGTATTTCAAATTTTATGTTTTCCCCATGAAGGGAGGATTGTAACTATCGATCATATGGCTTTTAACCACTCTAGCTCCACGAAAAACCTAGGATCCATAGTCCCGTGGATCGAAAAGTCTCAATCAGAAACTAAGAGTATCGGTGTTGGAATGTGTCCTTCGCTTATGGGTAACTTTAATTCCCAGCACCAGTGTCTTATATTCATGCCACCACAGTCGGATATCAAAAGTTGAGTTCCTCATCTCTTATTACAAGAGTTTCTTCATTCATAACATCATATCTGCAAGATCCATGGGTGTTACCCTCATCATGTCAATCGATATAATGTTGCACACATGCCAGGATGGCTATGCCGCTGTCTGCAACTGATGTCACTTACCAAGCTATCCAACAAGCCACTGTAGACTCAGGTCGAACTCCTTCATGGATAGAGAAGGATGATCAGTTTTTGGAGCCCATCTAACCTCAGAACTATTCAACTTCCCAAGACTGTCTGGATACCTTATTTCCCTTAGACAAATCAATTATAGAGGCCATGACTGGGTTGAAAAAGCCATGGGAGGATATGCATCATTGATCATATTTCCCCCCCAAGATCAGTCGTGTGGAAAGCAAAGAATTTAGGTCAACCGTGAGTAGAAATGTTGGTCAGACGGTGAACCCCTTAGCAAGGCACGGTGTCTATGCCGAGGGGAATATGGAAAATATATCAGAGACCATTCCAATAAACATTTCTAGAACCTTTTATGTTGTTGAAAAAGTCTTTATCGAGGCAAACTATTCTCAAGATGAAATTCATCATTATACGACAATTTTCAAGGAATTTTGTGATGTTTTTTCTTGGTCATATGAGGAAATTCCTGGAATAGATCCTCAGATTGTCGAACATGAAATTTGAACTTATGGGAATGCTAGAATTGTTCGATAGAAATTGTGACCAGTTAACCGAAATAAAGCAACAACAATCAAAGCTGAGGTGGAAAAGTTGCTCAAAGCTAGCTTTATCTACCCTGTATCATTGACAGAATGGGTATCCAACCTTGTTCCAGTCAACAAGAAATAGGGTATGATTCGAGTATGCATGGATTTACATGATTTGAATAAATCTTGTCCTAAGGATAACTTCCCTACATCATTCATCGATCAAATTCTTGATGAATTCACAGGAAGTGAGATTTTCTCTTTCATGGATGTTTTTTTTTGTTATAACCAGATACAGATCCACCCTGAGGACCAACATAAGACAAATTTTATTTGTCCTTAGGGAACCTTTACATAAAAAAATATGCTCTTTGGCCTTTAAAACTTTGGAGCTACTTTTCAGTGAGCTATGATGTTCTCTTTCCATGATCTTAAGTACATAGTGGAGGCTTATTTGGATGATCTTACTACCCACTCGCGTAAGAGGGTGAAACATCTTCTACACCTTTGCCTTGTCTTTGAGATATGACATCACTATAAAATTCACTTGAATCCACACAAATGCATATTTTATGTGGCTTTAGGACGTCTCTTGGGATTTATCGTTTCAATTAAAGGTATCATGGTTGACCCTTTGAAGGTTGAGGCAATAACACAGTTACCTCGCCCATGCGCAATGCATCAACTTCAGAGTCTACAAGGAAAGGAAAATTTCCTTCGACTTTTTGTACCGAACTATGTTGATATCAGAAAGGTTTTATGTGTCTATTGAATAAGGGGTTCCTTTTTATTGGGATGATTCAACACAACATTCTTTCGATGCATTGAATAAATCTCTAGTTTCGACTCCCTTCCTTAGTCCCCCGGATTATAATAGATATTTTCTATTATATCTCATGGAAAATGAATATTCGATCGGCATGGTCTTAATTCAAGAGGATGATAAGATCCAAGAGCATGTCATCTATTTTTTGAGTCATGCCTTGATAGGACCTGAACTAAAGTATTCACACGTCGTGAAACTAGCCTTAGTAGCATTTCATGTTTTTCAGCATCTCTGGCATTATATTCTATTGTGCAAGAAGACCGTCATCGTCGATGTTAACCCTTTTCAATATGTTTTACTAAGCAAATAATTGGCAGGAAGTACACCAAGTGGATTGTTGTTCTTTAGGAGTTTGATTTGGATTTTTCTTCTGCCAAATCCGAGAAGTATTTAGTCTTTTATAAACTTATGTCGGATTTCCCAGTAGAGAATGAGGATAACAAAGTTATTGACTCATTTCCAGTTGAGTGTATATTCCTCATCTCTTCATCGGTTCCTTTCTATGGAGATATTATTATATATCTCCAGACTTTGAAGTTCCCTCCACATTTCTCGTGAGATGAGTGATGATGGGTTTGCCACCTAGCTAATAATTATCTTATTATCACTGACACTTTGTATCGACAAGGGGTGCACTCAATTCTCCATCCTTTGTTGGCTCATGAGGAAGCAGAGTTAGTTTTGAATGACTGCCATAGTGGAGCATGTGACGGTCACTTATCAGGGTTGGCAACATTCCATAATATTTTGCGCGGGGGATATTTTTGGTCGACAATCTTTAGATATTGCATCGAAGCAGTCAATGAATTCCACCCTTACTAAATATTTACTAAAAAGATGTGCACACATTCTACTCCCATGTTTTCTGTTATTATTGTCAACCCCTTCACAAAGTTAGGGGTAGATTTTATGACATGCCACCCAGTTTTATCTGGGGGCATCGATACATCATAGTGGTTATTGACTACTTTACAAAGTGGGTAGAGGCCATGCCAACATTTGCTAATGATGGTGAAACCATAAAACTTTTCGTGTTCAATCAGGCCATAGCTAGGTTCAGGTTTATGAGAGATATTGTCACTAACCATGACAATCACTTCCAGAACCGCATGATGTCCGAGTTAGCATCAAAACTGGGTTTTAGGAAGGAGAAATTGTCTCCTTACTATCCTTAAGCAAATGGTTAGGTGGAAGTTGTTAAAAAATCCTTGAAAACTATTTTGAAAAGGACTGTCAATGTGAACAAATCAAATTTGCATTTGATGTTATATCCGGCATTATGGGCCTACCAAACTTCAGTAAAAACTACAATAGACTTCTCACCTTTCAACTTGTTCATGGAGTAGAGGTAGTTTTTCCTATTGAATGCAAAATTCCTTCTCTTAAAATTGTTGTTAATCTCCTCCCTTACACGACTCAACTTGAACAACACCTTGTTTACTTAGAACATCTTGATGAACAATGTTTCTTTAGCAAATGAAGCACATAAGAAACGTGTCAAGGCTTAATATGATAAGTTTTTTCATCCAAGGGTGTTCTCCGAAGGAGACATTGTTTTGGTCTATGACCAGGACAAGGATGCCTTGGGAACAGGAAAGTTCAATCCCATGTGGAACGGTCCTTATATCGTGTGATGTGTGTTAAAACAAGGGGCTTACGAATTGGTAGATCATGAAGGAAATGTGTTGCTAGAGCCTAGAAATGGTCTCTACATTAAAAGTATTATGCTTGAGCCTCATGGCTTGAGTACTAGTTTCTTTTGTAGTTTTGTTTATCTTTTGTATATAGCTTTGTATAGATGCATTTTTTTTCCATGCTTTGATAATTTTTGTGCTTTTGTTGTGTGGAAAATGCCATGGGAGTCATCAGTTTATGTCAAGTTCATGGACAGTGCCAGTTGCCACATTTGGAACCTTGCTTCCGCTGCTTGGGTGATTTATTCTCCCACTAACCAGCAGTGTCTTTTGGAGGTGTTTGTCTCGGGGAAACTACTAATAATGTATCTTAGTACAATGTCATTATTTAACTTTTGCGAGATTATCTTTAATATGGCATTCAATGTCTTCATGTTTATTTATATTCTTAGTTGGTTGTGTCACAGTTGAATGGTTTATATTGTATTCGTGATCTGGTCTTGTTACATCAATTCCTTAGAGTATGTATTTTGGAATGATCTTTTGATTTAATTACATATATACATGTTCCTAAGAAATCTAATCTAGTAATTGATGCATATGCTAATTACATTATTGATTAGCATTTGTATGTCTCATCAATAACACAAGCACACACCATTTACACATGTAAATATCCATTATTTGCAAGTAAATTATAATAACGCACGACAAAAATGATTGTGTGTGTGTGTCGATAAAGAAGTCCATAATACAAAATCTAGGCCACTAGCCCCAAATGTATATAAGTACAAAATGGTGCCCTTGGCACATAAAAAGTATAGGTCTGAGGCCTATCATAAAAAACTACGACATTTGATAAACAATGGAAAAGGCGTACCCATGTTCAGGGTACACCAACAACATGACGTTGCATCCCCACTGGTAGGTCATATATAATAGCCATCGGGACAGAGCGTGTCAAGTCCTCCATTTTCCTTCCCACACTCTGTAATGTTCGGGTTGCATCATCACTAGAATTTGCTTTACCTCTTCCCTTATGCCTGTGCCGTGGGAAGTCAATTGGTCTCACTGGTGCTCTATTTGCACATTCAAAGGGAACGTTTTAGTAATGTGGATCTCACCAAAAAGATAGGTTATTTTTCCTTTTAATAATCTAATCTAAAAATTAAAAATTAAATAAAACAAAAGATATAGGTTACCTATATCTCCAAGCATTGCGTTGGGAGGTACAATCACGTCTGGATCTCAGGAAAAGTCAATCTTGACTTATGGATAGTCCTCAACTGTAAGTAACTTCCATGCCCACCAATTAAAGAAGTTATCATCAAAAGGATTGAACAATGTGCACCCTACAAGGTGCGTTAATAGCTTGGTCCATCGTATTAGGGTTGGCCATGGTAATTGGTGTTATCTAATGAAATTCCTCAGGCCCATACCTAGTACTCTCTCAAATAATAAAGCATGGAGAATTCTACCAAACCCGAAGTTTTTATTCCTTCACAGCTTGCAGTCCGTTAACTGCGTCTTCATACAATTGAGCATTTTGGTGCTCCAATCAAATATTGTTGGTCTCATACATTCAAATTCATATTGAATTTGAGATAGTGAATCTTGGTGCAAGGATGATGATCCAATGATGTGTGACATGGTGTATACGATCACTTTGAGGCTCAAAATTTCTATGTTCTTGATAGGTATTTGCATGCCTACTTTCTCGGTGCCATCCTCGCAATATGCAGCTATATACTCATTAATAGTTAAGCCACATCCTCTGTGAGTCTTGAAGTTCACTACTTTTCCTGTACAAGAAAGGTTGGTAATGAAGTAAATATCTTCCACCGTGATGGTTAATGACTTCCCATCAAGCATGAATGCCTCTGCTTCTAGATGCCAATAGTCAATGAGGAGATTGAGCAACCTTATTTGTGCTTGCATACCATTGGTTTGAAAGAACTTGTACATTCCACATCGACTAAGAGAATTCATAGCATCATCGTCCTCAACCACAGCGTTATCAATATCCTTGTGTTCATTCTCTCTCCATTAGACAAACATCCTATAAAATTTGAGGAAGTCGAGAGTTAATATATTTAAATTTTCCAACTTGGGAAAATTCATATGCTATTCATAGTTAATATAGGTGCAGACATCCGCAATTCTCCCTTGGTCAAATAGCGTATATATGTTATTCTCCTTAAGATGAAACATGTATGAATAGAATTCATGAGAAAAATGGGAGGGTTCTCCTCTATTTCTCATGAAATATTCATAATGGAAAAAGAAAAAATGAATAGTAAGGTTAGAAGATTATTTGGTCTAGATGGCAAGTGGTTTCATTTCTCCAAGTTCCCGCAATCCTCATTCGAAGTTGAGAGGGTTTTCACCAATTTTGGGTAAATTGTGAAAATGACATGGTAAAATGGTAAATTATCACTATTTAATTTAATTTTTAGACCCACTTTCCCATAGTTTTTCTATTTTTCCTTAATTGAACTAATAAAAAGGGATTTCTAGTGTGGTTGTCGCATTTTTAGGTTGTAGAAGGATACTTTGGACATGTTATGGTTCAGATCCGGTTGACTGATTATTTTTCAAGACTCTGGGCAGGTATTATTCCTGTATAACTAGCATTTTGAATAGGTCTCATACACCTTACACTTTGCATTTCAGTTGTGATTTCCACTTTACCCTAGGGTCGATCCCATTAACTTGTGACATGAACCCATCTATTTGCTTTAGAATGTTATTTTGTTAATGGTATATCCTATCTTCCATGGGCGCCCTAGATTAAAACCTCTTTGCATTTTGATGCCCATGCTGCAAGTTTTCTTTTAGGCTTGGGAGTCATGTTTAGTCCTTCTATGACTTTGCATTGAAGTTGCATATATTCTTCTCAATATTTTTCTGGCCATTACCTATGGGACTCCCTCTAACGTATGTTGCTACGTATGACAACACTTTTCATATTCTTCAACAAGTATTGTGTTCTTTATTGGCATATAGAGTAGGCTCCATTCTACGTGCATAATGTATTTATCTGTATCACTCACATATCTACCATACGATACACCCCATACATTCATGACGTCATACCTTCAAGCTACTTTAAAGGTGTCGTTTATGGATGGTAGATCTTACCTCTTCATGGGTGTCCTAGTTAGTATCTCACTGGCATTTTTTACACCCATGTTCCAGTTTTTCTGTAGGCTCAAAAGCCTTGTTTAGTCCCGCCATATATTTGCATTGAAGCCTCATGACTTCCTCTCAACCTCTTTTTGGCTAACTTACCCACGAGGCTTCCAAAAGTTTGTTGAGTTGTAATTGCATTGCATATTAACTGCTTGTTATTTTAGGCCTAATGTCGGCTTCAGTTTTCCATTGTTGAACCATTTTCTTATGCATTCTTACCAGATGTAGGCCCTGCAATTTATGCCTTTGTGAATCGACATCTTTATCCCTGGAAGAGACATTCCTCTGAGCTTCCTTATCCTGCACATGATTCCTTGAATTAAGCATAGGTATGTTCCTTGTGCTCTGAAACTAGTTTTCTTTCCCATGACACTTGTTTCCTCCACTATACTATAGCATTATTTTATTCTTTTTCGGGCTTTAATAACATGAAAAAGACAAAAAAAAAATCAAAAAAACAAAAAGAAGGGGGGAAAGAGACTATCTCTTTGTTTGGAATCGGTCTTGTTTCCCTTGAACACAGCACGATCTTTGAGTCAGTATATCAATATTTTTGGTTTAGTATGGATTTAGGAGACTTTTTCTCTTTATTGAGCATCATCTCCGTTGGTTGGTTATTCTTCCAGTCATATGGAGCATCTGTCGCTACCTCATGTATCACATATGTATACTAGTTTATAATCCATTATGCCTAAGTCACATAACGTGTCATTATTTTGTTCAAGGGAAGTTTCATCCTGAGTTGGCCACTCTACAAAATCCTTGACTTTCCAAGTCATCCTTCCCGTGTTGATCAAGTATGTCTTATTTTCACAAGTATATTTGTACTTCACTCATGCTAGTATAGAAGGTCCCCATTGACTTCCTGTTGGTGGGTCTGCTCTTATCGAATCCAACACATTTCTCTGAGAGTATGACCTTGAGTTGAACCATGGGCCTATTTCCATCAGTGATAGGTGACCTTACGCTCAGCGAATGACAAACTTTCATTGGTCATTGACTAAGCGGTTTCCCTTGTGTTCAACATCAAAAACAATTATCATACATACGGATTCATGTGATACATTGGTTTCCATTTTACCCCATTGGTATCTCATTTGTTAACGGTATACATTGAGGATCGGTACTTAAACTGTATCTCATTGTGTTTGATTTCAACACATTTATTCACATAGTGTGGATTCATAACATGGAGGATCATTTTGAAGACTTCAGGTAAAGTACGGGCATCACATATTTTGTGCTCCTACCCAACCTACATTGATTGTACCACCCCGACAGACATTGGTACTTGCATAGGATCATTTTTTCACTTATTTGGCTCCATATATCCTTTGATTCGATTTTGAGACATAGCTCCACTATGTATCCATTTGTGGCTATGATCTACATTTGCATGGATCCACTGTGTATTTTATGTGGCCATGATTGCTATTTCCATATCTATCACATGGATCCACTGTGTATAGTTTGTGTGCCCATGGACATCAGTTCTTCTTCCATTACTCATGGATCTGCAATGTACTTGATTTGGTGGCCATGCTTACATCACTCTTAAGCATGGGTATGCTCGACTCAGGAAGAGAATACTATTACTTGATTTGTATTGATGGTTTTTGTTCTTAGATCAGCTATTCGGGAACTTTCATTGGAATTATTTCAATGCATCCTCTCCTCTCAGAGTTAGAATGCATTTCGACCATCAGTTTCTCTTCTGACCTCATACATTAGGGGGCATATGTTATACCAAAAATTTCCACACCAAATTTTCATTTGTGAGATGGCCTAGTCCATTCCCTAGCTTGCAAAATTAAATCCCACTCTTCTCCATCAATTTCATCTAAAAAACAACACTTTTTTTGCCATATGTTATTCATCCATTTGCAAATCGCATACATATGTTATTTTTCAGTGTACAAACTATGTATACCCTCAATTTTATGGAAAATTAAAAATATTCCACATTTTTGGGCAGGGTTTTTCGTTAGGCTCGTTCCCAAAATTCCCTTGGCCCGTACAAAATGGAATATAACCACCCCAAACCCTTGAGGATGGTATATAAGCACCTATTGGGGTTATGGATGGGGAGGAAAACCTAGGTGAAATATTATGCTGACGAATTTGCAAGCTTCCTTATTTCCTTGATCCTATGAGTAGCATCCCCATGATATAAAAACTTGTTTTCCAACATTCCTTCCTCTCTCATTTATGACTGTAGAGTGTGTTCCTATCTCTTCTTATTCATTCAAGGAAGAGCCATTTTGTTGAGTTGATGCTTGAAGGACTAGTGGAGGAACCTGGGTGGTTGGCTTTGAGGCAGTGTCGGCGCTTAGAGTCAGGTTGTAACTAGATACTTATATTGTTTTCAATAAAAGAGTTCCATTTCCCTCCATATATGTGTAATATTGTTCAATATATTTATATATGTTAACTTTCTTTACATATTTGAATTTTCACATTATATGTATAACTTGATTTCATAACTACCTTGTTGCGATATAGACTTGATCTCCTTTTGCAGGTTGGTACCGGCAGAGATCAGGAGTGAATCAAAGGTCGAGAGAGAGGAATGACATCAAACATTAGGATACAAGGTGTGACCTCTTCTCTTCTCTCTTTTGAAGTAGTTATTTTATTTTGAGTTTGTGTGTGAGGGTAGGGTTTTTGTTTTAGATATGGCCAGTCTTTGTTGTGACACAGACCCAAGCTCACGGGGTAAAAATCCCATAACAAATGGGAGGTATGGGGGATGCACGTAGATATGTTGGTGCAAGTGAGAGATAGAGTGTTCCTCTCATACAATATGAACCTCTATTTTTTCCAAAACAAGAACATTAGTTGGAAACCATCTCTCTCTGTTCAATGAATGAACCATTCAACATTTTTTTGCACTTGATTCTTAGAACTTCAATAACCCTATATTTCATACGTTCATCTCTGATTATCAGATTTTTATTTCATTTCCAGATTAACTACTAAAATCTGATGTAACATTTGTTGTTTAAATAATTGATAAAAGAATTCAATATTGTTGGAACCTCACACACTCTACACGAAAGAATAAGTATGACCAGAATACATATATGCTACAGGAATCGAAGTTGGAAAGAAATATTAACATAATTCTCCATTTTACTGAGTCCAATTGATGAGAATTCCAAGTACGCACTCTGCCCTAGTCTTTGGATCCACTAGTTACTGGAATTTCACCTTTACCAGATTAAGCTAATCGTGCTCTATTTTAGAAAAAAACATTGATAAAAACAATATAAATTTAGACCTGGAATCTAAATCCCTGAGTGATGAAATATGAACCTGTAGAATGCATTGAGTATTAAACTAGTTCGATTCCAAACCTTAAGGAACACAGATACAAGTGCATCCCTCTATCTTTCACACTATGCTACTTGAGTTTGAATTAAAATCAAACAAAAATGATTTGCATCCATTCAAATTTCTCCTTGGATTTACAAAAACACAATCTCAACTAAAAAAAATACCATATGATGATCTCAAGGATGATCCAACTTAACCAATTTATGAAAAACGAGGGTTTTACTCTATAAACCAACACAGAACCTAAAATATATTTGGTATAGGAAGAATATGTGCTCAGATGTATACATTCATAATCTTCTTTGTTTATTCGTCCCAATCTTCGACATTTCTCCAAACTCAATTCTTACTAGACTTAGGACCAAACATTTATACAAACTTCAACTGAATTCAGATCCATTATAATAGGATCTCATGATCTAATTGAAGTAAAAATCAGAATGACCTGTATTCTTCTAACCTAATAACTGAATACATGATCCTAGTTATTACATGGATAAAAAGATCAAGTCTCTCTTTATTAGTTATCCTAATTCAACAAAAATTCAAACTTTGGGAATTCCACTCCCTTCATAATTGTGTTTTGGACCTTCTAGAATTCAAAGTTGACTTTGGTCTAATGCTCCTACATCAGACTCCCAAGGAACAAAAAGTATTCATGGACTCCTTTCCATGAGATCCTCTACTATACTACCACTTTTCTTTATAATTGTAGCAATCACCCAAGTAGCATATTCAACTGTTTTATTCTTCCATTTGACCAAATACTCATGGTACTACTTGCCTCTTGTTATCTTCGCCACTCTTTTATCCAAGATCCTCACCATTTCCAATTTTTCTGTTGTGGGTAACTATTTCAACCACTGAATTAGCTTTTCCTTTCCATTGTCATATTAATTTGTTGTTTTTTCTACTTCATTCTATGTATAATGGTACAAATATGTCACATTTAATATGGGAGATATTCCAATGTCAGTTGGTTGTTCAATCTCATAAGCATTGGCTGAAAATTTCCTCAATAATTTGCAAGGTCCAATCTTTTTAAATTTTAGCTTATTATACTCTCCTCTTGGAATCCTCTCTTTCCTTAGATGTGCCAACACTAAATCTTCTTCTTCAAATATAACTTCTTGTATCTTCATGTCTACCTTTTGTTTATACTTGTGACTTCTCTCATGTATTTTCTCTTTGACTTGTTCATGCAATGAATGCATGGTCGTAGCAAAGTCTTCACCACCAACACTCCTTAACCTTTCCTTTCCTAGATCTCTAAGCTCAAAAATTCCTCTTGGATGCATTATGTATACAATTTTGAATGGACTTAATCCAATGCTTCTATCATATGATTCATTATAATCAAATCCATCCTATGGAAGGGCTTGATCCCATTGTCTTGTATACTCACTTACCAAGATTTTTAATATGTTTCCCAAAATCAAGTTGGTGAATTCAGATTTCCCATCTATTTGAGGATGATAGGATGAGTTGAAAATAAGTTTAGTTCCTAGATACTTCCACAATGTTCTCCAAATTTTTTTGAAAAAACTAGTGTCCATGTCTGAAACTATGCTTATAGGAAGACCATGTAGTCTCACTATTTGTTTAAAAAAAAAGTTCAATATGAGTTGCATCGTTTGTTTTGTAATAGGATATCAAATGTTCCATATTGGAGAATCTATCGACCACAACAAAAATGGAATTATTACCTCTTTGGGTTCTAGGAAATCCTAAAACAAAGGCCATACTTACAACATCCCAAGGTCTCTTTGGAATTGGAAATGGTTGATATAAACATGTATTATGGTGTCTTCCTTTCGCATACTGACATACTTTACATCTCTCTACAAATATGTTGACATTAGTTCTCATCCCTAGCCAAAAATAAAAAAATTCCCAACTGAGAATAGGTCTTATCATTGCCAAAATGTCCAACAAATCCTCCACTGTGTTTTTCTTGTAATAAATTATCCCTCATTGAGCATTTTGGAATGCATAACTGACTGCCTTTAAACAACAATCCTTCTTGCAAAATATAGTCCATCCAAGGGATCTTGTCTCTACTTACCATATTCTGACATGATTTATAAGCCTCCTTAAAATATGCATCATCTTTATACATCTCCTTAAGATTATCAAATCCCAAAATAGTTACTTGGAATTCCTACAAAATTAAACACCTTCTGCTCAAAGCATATGCAACTTTATTAGTAATTCCATTGATATGCTTAAGAACAAATGTAAAATTATGTATAAATTCTACCCATTTGGCATGCTTCTAGTTTAATTTTTCATGTTTAGTAATAAACTACAAAGCATGATTGTCAGAATATAAAACAAATTCTTTAGGCATAAAATAATGCCTCCATTTGTTCAGGGTTTGGACTACTACATAAAACTCTTTATCATATGAAGAGTCATATGTTTTTCATCATTAAACTTCTGACTGAAGTAGGCAATTGGTTTCTCATCTTGACTAAGAGCAACACCAATAGCTATGCCACTTGCATCACACTTGACCTACAATAATTTATAGAAGTTTGGAAGAGCTAGTATAGGTTTCTCAATGACCTTTTCTTTCAGCAACTTGAATCCTCTTTTAGTTTCTATTGTCCATTTAAATGGTTGTTTCTCCTTCTTAATAGTTTCAAATATCAGATCACAAATACCACTAAAGTTTCTAATAAATTTCCTATAAAAACTTGTTAACCCATGGAAACTTCTGAATTCAAAAACATTTCTTGGAGAAGGCCATTCCTTAATAGCTTTCACTTTCTCTAGATCCATTTTTTAATGCTCTTGATAAATTACAAAACCTAGATAAATCAATTATGTTTTCATAAAAGAGTATTTCTTCAAATTTATCAAGAGTTTCTCGTGATGCAACTTTTCTAGAACCATTTTTAAGTGCCTAAGGTGTTCCTCTGTTTGACTGAACACAAGAATATCATCAAGATATACAATTACAAACTTTCTTATAAACTCCTTAATGATTTCATTCATGAGTCTCATGAATTTACTAGGTGCATTATTCAAACCAAAAGGCATGACTAACCATTCATACAATCTATCATTAGTTTTGAAGGTTGTCTTCCACTCAACACCTTCCCTTATCCTAGTCTGATGATATCAACTCTTTAAATCAATATTTGAAAAATATTTTGCACCACTTAAACAATCCATCAAATCATCAATGTGTAGTAAAGGAAATATATACCTAATGGTGATCTTATTTATGGCTTTGGACTTAGTGCACATTCTCCATTCTCCAACTTTTTTTGGCTCAAAATTGTAGGTACAACACACAGGATTAAACTCTCTTTGACTAGTCCTTTGTCCAACAAATTTTACACTTTCCTCCTAATTTCTTCATTCTCTGCTGGGGTCATTCTGTAAGATGCTTTATTTGGTAGACAGTAATGTCCCCCACCTCTTGATAAAGAGGTGATGAGGAGACCCAGTGGTTTGGGCACCCCCACTAAGTCATAGTCTCACACAAAGGGAGAAAGTAAACTAGACTAAGGTTATATTCTTAAGTTGACTTAAAGAGAAAGGTTAAAAAGGAGTAAAAGATAACTCAATTGAATAATAGAAGTTAACCCTGCGAGTTAATCTAACTCAACAGAGGAATAGAAGGAAAAGTATAAATAGAAGGCTGGGGCATACCTATTATTCATTCTGGATTTGGTATATCGCTTGCTATTTCTCTTGAGCATGCAGTTTGGGAGTTTTGTTGTACAAACCCTTGTGAGCAACTCAGTGGTGAAAGACCCACTCACCTTGTTCCACAGCTTGGTCTCGGGGATGAAAGACTCCTCCACACCATTCTACACCCAACATATTTCCACCTTGCGCTTCAGAAGATAGCAAGGCCGTAATGTTTTTGAGTTTCCAGCAAGGGCGCACCATCACCTAGAGAAGGGTTCGATCCAGCTGATCAGGAGAGCTTTTGGCCATTTCCTCACTTGGGTTTTACTTGCAGGGGCACAACCATCATTTTGAGAGTTTTTCTGGAGAGTTATCACCATCAGATATTTATCTTCAGATTGGGACGACTTGGAGACGAAGGGGACGTCCTGTGATTCACTAAATCTCAAATCTAGAGAGCTTCACTTAGAATATGAGTCTGGAACTTCTCCCACAGGGTTTTCATAGCCCGATCTACATTCCTGGGAAGTTTCAGGGCATTTGGAGACTTTTCTCATCAGGGCCGAACTACCTAGGGTTCCAGGCATCCAGGAGGGTGCAGCTTCAGTAGACGATTCAGAATTTGGAGAGTTTTCCTTGGTCATTCAGCTTGAGATTTCAGGAGGGTGTTCCTATCACCCAGATCTATCAGTTGTTAGATTTTGGGCTCATTTTGAGTCTTCTTGCAATTGGGCCAAGTTATTGAGGCTTTTCAGTCTTCTAGTGGAGTGTGGCATCTTCCAACTTGAGGAATCATCATTCAGATCTACTTGTATCGGTATTCATCTCTCATTCAAACTTTGGAGGCTTATTTTGTATCGGCAGAGCATTTTGTATCAGCTCGTATTTCTTATTTATTGGGCCATCTAAGGACTATTCTAGATCTGCCCTCTATTGTATTGGTTCCATGCTTCTTATAATAAAAGGTCAGATCTTTTCTTGTGTTTCTATATCTTGAATATATTGTGATCTTTCATGTGTTGGATGAATCTTGTATGAACACACTTAATAACTGGATAACTCAATAAGTCACCTGCACATCATACACAACAGAGATAGTTAGTGGTTTCAAGCAAAAAAAATTGGCTTGGGATCATTACAGTGGTATCAAAGCTTTGATCCTCCAAACATGTGGAGGGACTAGCGCATGCAGAGGTACAGTGGAATTGTTATGGGTAGAAGGAAGAAACCAAGCAGTGAAACAAAGGCTGAAATGGAAGGGTCAATGGATGACCATGAGCCTCAAGGCTAGGCCTTCTTGGCAATCGAATTTGAAAAATTCCAGAAAACCATAAATCTCACAGAAATCAAATTGGCCCACCAGTTAGATGAGAACTAGGAAACCAATAGAAAGGGACAGGCTGAAATTTCTAAAACCTTGAAGAAGGTTGATGAGAATCTACAGAAGATTGACCAAAACCAATACCGGATAACTGCTCTTTCAATGCAAATGACCCATCAAGGGAAGGACCCTGAGACGTATGGGAATAAGGTGGCTGGTGGATCCGGTGGATTCCATGATGAGATCAAGATGAGGGAGGAAGACATCTCAAAAACATCTTTTAGATGTCATTACGGCCATTATGAAATTTTGGTGATGCCCTTTGGGTTAACCAACGCCCCTGCTACGTTTCAATCATGTATGAACCATGTGTTCAACAAATAGTTGAGGAAACACCTGCTAGTATTTTTTGATGATTTGCTTATCCACAGCAAGATGTGGGAGGAGCATCTCAGGCAAGTGGATCAGATTTTGTCAATCATGGATGAACAGTCATTGTATGCTAAGGAGTCCAAATGCGAGTTTGGAATGACATAGGTCCTCTATTTAGGACACATACTCGGGGAAAAGGGGGTACAGGTACATCAGGAGAAAATACAAGCCATCATGGAATGGCCTACTCCTAAGACACTCACAGAATTGAGAGGATTTCTAGGCATGTGCACATATTATAGGAAGTTTATCAAAGGATTTTCTCAGTTGTGTGCACCCTTGACCGATTTGACTAAGAAAGGAGCCTTCAAGTGGGACGAGGAGACTCAAATAATGATGGACAAGATGAAGGAAGTGATGAGTACATGCCCAGTCTTAGCCCTTCCAGATTTCAGCCTCCCTTTTACCTTGGAGTGTGATGCCTCCGGGGAAGGAATAGGGGTCGTATTGATGCATAAGAGGAACCCTCTTGCCTATGAGAGTCAGAAACTCAGGGGTCCCGAGCTACTCTACAAAATTTATGAAAAAGAAATGTTGGCTATCATGCATGGACTAGCCAAATTCCGACAATACTTGGTAGGTACCCGATTTGTGGTCAAGCCAGATCATAATAGTCTCAAATATCTATTGGAGTAGAAGGATTTGAATGAGAGGCAGCAAAAATGGGTAAGCAGAATACATGCCTACGACTTTGATATTGAATTTGTCAAAGGGAAGAACAATGTGGTGGTTGATGCGTTATCCAGGAGGCCATCCATCTTTGCCATGACAGGGGTATTAGTTGACTGGAAAGACCATCTAGTGATGGAGTATGCAAAGGATCAGTTCCCATGCCAACTATTGGATGGGCAGGTACAAGATGATAATTTCAAGGTTATGAATGACCTCATCTACTATAAGGACCGAATCTTTTTGGTTCCTGAATCATCCTTCAAGGATAAGATATTACAAGCGTACCATGACTCACCAATGGAAGGACATCAGGGGATCAACAAGATGTACAGGCAAGTGAGAGAAAGGTTCTCATGGAAGGGCCTCAAGGAGGATGTGATTAAGCACATCAAGGAGTGTACTACATGTCAAGAGAACAAGGATGAGTACATGCACCCAGTAGGACTACTACAACCCTTGCCCATTCTGGAGCACAAGTGGGAGAGCATATCCATGGATTTCATCACTGGGTTGACAAAGACACAAGGGAAGGAATGCATTTTTGTAGTAGTGGACCGGTTGACAGAGTTTGCACACTTCTTCACCACAGCCATTGACTTTAGTGCAACACAGGTGGCTGAACTGTCCTTTAGAGATATTTTCAGGTTGCATGGCCTACCCAAGACCATTGTCAGTGACAGGGATAGCAGGTTCATGAGTACGATCTGGCAGGAATTATTCAGATTGGTTGGTAAGGCTTTCACCCCTAGAACCAGCTATCACCCCCAGATGAATGGATAGACAGAGATAGTCAACAAGTGGGTGGAAGGCTACCTCAGAAATTATGTGGCGGGACAACAGAAAGCATGGGCCAGATGGTTTCACTTAGGAGAGTACTGCTACAACACCACCCAACATACGTCCATAGGCATGTCACCATTCATGGCCTTATATGGGTATGATCCTTTATCTTTTGGGGAGATTGTTTTCGGTGACAGCAGGGAACCTATGGTATAGGATTGGATACAGCAGAGCCAAAGCATTCTCAGGGAGCTAAAGGATCATCTACAGAGAGCATAGAACCAGAAAAAGGTCCAAGCAGACAAGCACAAAGTTGATCGTACTTTTGAGGTTGGTGAACTGGTCTACCTAAGGCTCCAACCATATAGGCAGGCTTCCATAAAAAGGAGTGGAGCAGATAAACTACAGCCACATTTATTTAGGCCATACAGAGTCAGCAGGAGGATAGGGGTTGTGGCCTATGAGATGGAACTTCCACAGGGCAGCAAAATACACAACGTCTTCCATGTTTCCTGCCTTAAGAAAGCCCTTGACCAACACATCAGACCCATTGAGGTATTACCTCCCATGGATGAGGAGGGATAGCTGACACATGGAGGGGGGGTGGTATTGAAAAACCATTATTCCGGACCCCCCCCTCTTGTTAAAGTTCGGATGGTGAGGGGGGGTCCGGAATTTTTATGGACCGTTTGTTTTATTGCTTTGATGTGAATGGAGGGGCGTGAGGTATGGAGGTGCGTGGAGGTAAATGTGAGCGGGAGTGATGGTATGAGGGTGGGGTAGACTTAGGGTAGCGTAGGTTAGTTTTAAGTTTTGTTTTTGTTTTCTTTTTTTAATATTATTACATTTTTGTTTCACGTTTTTGTTT